>JAWPHD010007972.1:40000-121225 GCA_037043455.1 Cyrtodaria siliqua | reverse complement strand
TATGCATGCACTTGTATGTATGTGTGTTGTGAAATCTCAGTGTTACTGTTAAAGATGCAATTACTTCTCATATTTTATATTTAATAACCATGTAATATAAAAGTGTATGCATAAAAATGTATGGATATTGCCGGTGACCACGATTGTTGTATTTTTACTACTATATAAACCTATTTTTACTACTGATATAAACCCAATAACATTAAGTTAAATTCCCTATAACCTGAGTATCCGTGTATACTTTGTATAAATACACCATAAACGTACATACTATTATACCCTATAAATATACACTACTTGAGTATCTGCTTTTCCTTTGTATATACTCATACTATAAACTTCAATATAAAATATAAGCTTTTCAAAAATACTCTTATTTATTATTAGTGCCAATATGAAAAAAACACTTATTTTTTTGCTTTTTGTTTTTTCATTCTCTCTGAGGCGAAGCCATGACCTTCTCTTAAAATCTAAGTGGTGCGAATAAGCTTTAATAAATACCCGAAACTTAAAAATAACATAATTAAAAAAGCAAAACATTTTTTAACTCGAGTTTGATAGATCAGCATACGAGGATCCAGTATTTTACCTCGAGGCGTGGGGAGAGAGTCTAACTTAGACCAAATGTTTTAACAATAAAAACCAAACATTTGCGACTTTTCACGGGTGTGGTGGTGGTGTGGGGGGCTTAATATAATATATCTTATATAATTTAGAAAATCTCAGTCAGTCCAGCCCACACGGGCTTCCCTCTGGATCCGCTAGTGATCCACTCTGAGTTTATACATCATCCTGGATCCACTAGTGATATATTGAATTGAACTGGGTTTTAAGGCGCACAAACACATGAAAGGTTAAATGGCGCCTAACAGGCATGGACATGCCAGGCTCATCCTCCATGTACATCGAGATAAAATATGGAGAATGGGCCTAGGACCTTCTCATTCTGAACTACAGAGTTGCTGCCCCTACCCCTCTGCATGTGACGGTGTTTTTGCAGTGGTTGTATTCTACCCCGGCAACCACACGGGGACCACTGGTGATATATAGCGCTATGATATATTACTACGAAATGCGGAATGCGGAATGCGGAATGCGGAATTCGGAATGCGGAATGCGGAATTCGGAATGCGGAATGCGGAATTCGGAATGCGGAATGCGGAAGTCAAGAAATAGAAGTGAAGTAAATATGAGCCAAATGGGCCATCGTAGGAATGCGTGTTGAGGATTTATAAATTACTTTTCATATTATTGAACATTCATTATAACTCAAAACGCAAACTATTACAATTTCTCATTTCTTATTCAGTTACTTCCCTGTTAATCCATATTTACTCCCCTTTTCCCGTGTATTCGCCGTTTGTACAAGTAGCGATTATCTCCCCTTTTATTTATCTGTCTTCCGAATAGCCAAACCCCTATTGGGGACATATACTTTACATACACTTTCTCTTTTTTCAGAATACATATGTATATTCGATGGAACAGGAGTCAGCATGGCAGAATGTTACTTTAAAAAGGTAGACCGATGTCGTCACGAAGAGCAAACCGATCTAAGCCACGCCGGTCCAGCCCGTATAAACACTATTATAAACGGCAGCAGAAGTTATGGTGATGGACTGAGTGATGACTTGCAGTATAAACTTGAACGAGATAGTTCATGTACATTCCGGTGCCACAGGAACTGTGTTTCGACGTACACGTCCCGCTTTCATTTAAATTTACACTTGAAGCGATCTGGCACAAGTGAAGGTGGCAGTTCTGTATCGCCACCAAAGCGTAGAAGAAGGTCAGGCACACCCAAGTTTATTCCACAGGAACATTGTGTATTTTGTGGCTAGAGGAGGACCTCACAAAACTGAAAGATGCTGAGGATAGGTTTGACGAATCGTCTGTTCACAAAGAATAACGTAAAGAAAGGATTGATGACGACACAAAAGACAGATTGTCAATCAGCACTAAGCTTGAACTTTGCATTGATCCATTGAAACCGGAAAGTCATCCAAACGATATAGTAAACATAGTTACTGCGAAGATAGCTCCAGCTACAGTCAACGTCGACAAATTCTTAGAATTAGGAACAAAACAGATGAAAGAATTTTAAAATAAGTGGCCAGGAGGTTTCAACGACACAATATCCAGATCAGTTGTTACACAAGCAGAGACGAAGAAACACATCAAGGTGGCAGAGACGAAAGTATATGATACTAACCTCGTGTATTCCAGAGTAATGGGACTTCAGGCAAGCTCACGGGAGGTTGATATTAGGAATATATTATCACACGAATTAGCACCCGTTCCGACATCCATGTTTGCTGATTTTGGTGCCATGAGAACTGCAAGTCGAAATCAGTATTGAAGAACTTGTTGCAAAAGGAAATCTCATCCAGGAATATATATAAGGAAATACAGATGGATCGGCAATACTCTACATTATCCATTGTTCTGCGAATGGAAATGTCAGTAATTATGCTGAAAACTTCAGGAAGTATGTCGAACGAAAATTAGAAGAAACTATAACGTATATTTGTTGTTTGACAGATACAGAGAGTACAGAACCAAAAGTACCACAAGAACAGGACGGGAAACGGGAGCAAGTAGAGTCCACCAACTGAATCTTCGAATGCCATTACCGCCACATAATGTAATGCTCTCCGTGTCGGAAAACAAAAAGCAACTGATAGCATTAATTTGCAATGATCTCGTCAACAACACCGAGTTTTGTCAGAAGAATACTCAACGTCACAAACTGGTGGTCACGGGGGAAAACAGTAGCCCGACTGAGGTATTCAAAGGAATCGTGATAGAGCAGCAAGACATGAAAACGGATCACGAAGAGGCTGATAATATAATAGTACAACATATCGCCAAAGAAACACAGAAGGGTGTAGCCATCGTATCGGATGATACAGATGTGTATGCATTGTCATTGTATCATTACCATTCAGAAAACCGTTCAACGCCTGTCATTATAGTCACCTGTAAAGGACAGGACTGTTATCGATATCAAATCTACAGTTGACAACCATACGTACATAATTCCGAATATCTTATCCGCACACGCATTGTCTGGTTGTGATACAGTTGCTTGCCTGTATGGTATTGGTAAGGGGACAGTAGTAAAAACATTGACAGCTGGACATACGTTACCGTTACTCGGCAATCCAGACGTAGATATAGACACAGCTGTGGAAGAATCAACAACCTTTGCATGTGCATGTTACGGATGTTCCGGTGTAAAATCTATGTCGGAAGCTCGGCATAAAATATGGTCTCGGAAGGTAGGGAGAAGTTCATCCACAGCACCCAAACTTTGCTCATTACCACCTACGACGGAAGCTTTCATACAAAACGTCAAAGGAGCACACCTACAAGCGATGGTATGGAAGATGACCCTTGAACCTTCACCACCAGATATAGATCCTCAAGAGTATGGATATAACCGGGATGAAGCCTCACGAACGCTGGTTCCATGGATATAACCGGGATGAAGCCTCACGAACGCTGGTTCCATGGATATAACCGGGATGAAGCCTCACGAACGCTGGTTCCAGTCACTGTACCAGATAGAACCTAACTAGCCCTTCAAGAGATCCTAAAGCTAATTCGGTGTACAGAACCATGCTCTTCTATGCGGTGCAGGTGCAATCAGGCTCGCTATTCGTGCACGATATTTTGCGCCTGTCAAGGCAACAGAGATAATTGTATGAATGAACAGACACAATAAGTGAACTGAATACATTTGAATGTTCATGTGGATTAGAATCCCGAAATGAGTTTAATGAAGCTGTTACAAAATGTTAGTGTATATATGAATATATATTTTTCTACGTTACCATGTTAGGTAAATTACATGTGAACGACAAAATCAATTAATAGTTATAAACATTAATATTCCGTTTGGAATCTCAACTAATCTACTATACTGCAACATTTTATGCATCATATCATTCCATTTTTTCACTCTAGTCTCTATATGTAGCTTAATATATGGTAACGTAGGTAACGTATTTAAAGAACAGTACATAACGTTTTATATTGGAGCTGTTATGAAGTCATATTAGTTCATGTGTCATTTCCTTATATATTCCTTGCTTAGAACATTCCTACTACATGATTGCTCCGCTGGCAATAACTATTCTAGTTATACATGATTAGTTAAACAGTTGTTTCATTTTCTAACGCATATAATTATGTCATAGTCACGTATGTTACATTAATATATCCCTTCCATTTTGTTATACAGTATGTTTTGGAGTGAGAAAAATAAATTTACGTTTATTTGATACAAATAAATGAGCTAATTATGAATGGTTTTCGTTATAACTCTTTCTAGATGTACCTTTATATGTTTGGCGGCCATCTTGGACGCCATCTTAAACATTTATAAATGCCCAACGATGCAGAAGTTGCATCACTCGGAATCGTCAATGGCATACCTAAATCTCTTAATTTCAACAAAGAAAAAAGCTATAGACCACATTGCAAGGTTCAAGGCCGATTTCCCAGATTACGGCCGGACTCTACAACATTTATGAATTTCGTGTAACAAAGCATACTTTGATTTAAAGGGACAATGTCCGTAAATTTTAGCTTATAAAACACACACTAATTATGTTCGCAAACATTACACACCAAACATTATTGAATATTTACTAATTAAAAGCAAGATTGTTTGACGGAATTCAATCGCGGTACAAAAAAAAAGAGAAACCTGTTACCTCTTCGGGCGTTTGAACTCGCAGCCCAAACTAAAATTACACTCGCGGTAATAATAGTGAACGTGAGCGTGAAGTAAGTCGACATCGCTCCTGACTGAGCTAACCGGGCTATACATATAACGCAATACATACTATGGTGAAAACCTAATGCGCTAATGGAATAATTAAATCTTCTTTTTTAGCTCTACTGATCAGAGATCAGCAGAGCTTATGCCGTGGTGCGGCGTCCGTCGTCCGTCCGTCTGTCCGTCTGTCCGTCCGTCTGTCTGTCCGTAAACTTTTTTTTGTAGCGACTACTCCTCTGAAACTACTGAATGGATTTTCATGAAACTTTACAGAAATGTTGCCCATGAAGTCTAGTTGATCCTAGCAAAAATTCATGTAGATGTGAAATCCAAGATGGCCGCCAAATCTAAAAATAGGTTTTTAAAAAACAAGTTTGTAGCGACTACTTCTTGAAAACTCTAAGGGATATTGCTATGGGACTTTTTCTAAAATGATCAGCATGACATGATGTTGGTCCTTGTCGAAAATCGTTTTGATTCGACGTTAAACATGGCTGCCAGCGGCCATCTTTGTTTACATAGAGTTATATAATGAAAAATTGTAGCGACTACTCCTCTGAAACTACTTGACGGATTTTCATGAAACTTCACAGGAATGTTGCCCTTGATGTCTTATTGATCCTAGAAAAATTTCAGGTCGGCCGGAAATTCAAGTTGGCCGCCACGGCTAAAAATAGATTTTTAAAAAACAAGTTTGTAGCGACTACTTCTTGAAAACTCTAAGGGATATTGCTATGGGACTTTTTCTAAAATGATCAGCATGACATGATGTTGGTCCTTGTCAAAAATCGTTTTGATTCGACGTTAAACATGGCTGCCAGCGGCCATCTTTGTTTACATAGAGTTATATAATGAAAACTTGTAGCGACTACTCCTCTGAAACTACTTGACGGATTTTCATGAAACTTCACAGGAATGTTGCTCTTGATGTCTTATTGATCCTAGCAAATATTCAGGTCGGCCGGAAATTCAAGATGGCCGCCACGGCTAAAAATAGATTTTTAAAAAATAAGTTTGTAGCGACTACTTCTTGAAAACTATAAGTGATATTGATATGGGACTTTTTCTAAAATGATCAGCATGACATGATGGTTATCCGAGTCGAACATTATTTTGATTCAATGTTAAACATGGCTGTCAGTGGCCATCTTTGTTTACATAGAGTTATATAATGAAAACTTGTAGCGACTACTCCTCTGAAACTACTTGACGGATTTTCATGAAACTTCACAGGAATGTTGCTCTTGATGTCTTATTGATCCTAGCAAAATTTCAGGTCGGCCGGAAATTCAAGATGGCCACCACGGCTAAAAATATTCCTGAAATCAAAATCAATCAGTAGAGCTTCAAGGTCATTGACCTCTTGTTTTTTATCAAACTCACGAATGTATTACTATAGGCTTCTTAGGGTCTATGCTCATGTTTTCATGTATACATTTCACCAGGGAGTAAGTATGAGTAAGTATACTTACTCCCTGATTTCACTGAATAAAAGTCCGACGGTTATTTGGTTATGCTCAATATCTGCTTACTTACAGACAGTGTCCCTTTAAAGTTCTACTACATCACAGAGTTGTCATTTCTGTAATTAGTTGTAGCATTTTTTCTTTACAAAACAGGTTGATATATATCTGGAATATTACAATATATTATTCACCTCGGTATCATGATGATATATAATGAGTGAAACCCGAGAGGGTTAACGTTGACCTACTGTGGAAGATGAGTGCAACACGTGGCAAACATATTATAGAGACAAGAAATGTCTTATCAAATCTCTATCCAGGCGTTCAGGTTATATAATAATGTATATGTGTCGTATAATAATGTATATTAATAATGTATATGTGCTGATTAAAAGTATGATTAAAATATCCGTGATTAAATATGCGTAAAATGAATTATGAGTTGGTAATGGAACTTTTTTTATATATATTTAGGAGGAAAGCATAGAAGTTTTCATACATTTAATCATTTTCGAAGTCGAATTTCATGTTAATTTTCGCGCTTTTTTACGTTCAGACATGGACATATCAAACTACTATAACCTTAAATGACACAATACAAGCATATTTTTAAATTTGTATTGCAGTTATTTTTATAATTGAAGATTTTTGCTTCAAAATATCATTAACTACCCTTTTTCAAACATACGGTTGCACATACTACTTCATGTCATAATGTTTTATACCGAAGGAACATTAAAATGAAAATTTTCGACGAGAACGTCAAGATATTGATTCAGTTGCAAAATGGAAGTTTTACGTTATATGTTCAACACCTCTTGTAATTATAGATGAAAAAGTTAAAGACCCACATTCTATTCATAAGTGTGGCTACCTCACTGGTTCAGGAAGTTTCCAATCGCTATATTATAAGGTCTGCGTCGCTGTCTAATAGAACATTAGAATAGCAAATTCAATGTGTGAGTGTATAATCTATGAATTGTTAAATTATACTTTTACTAGATGGAAGTCGGATGTTAGTCCACGAGAGTTCAGCGTTGCCATGGTAGCTGCAGTACGTGTCGTCATGGAACAGGAAGAAAACACGGAATTTCTTGACATCCACAGGGTATGTCAAACCCATTCATTACTTGAATAACATATTATTTAAATCAACTTAACATGGCATAATTAGATAACGGGACACACAGCAATACGGCAGCATACGGTAAATGATCATCTCGATTTTATAAATTCAGTTTCATTTTGACTTTAAAACTGTTTGCTTATAATTTAATACAATTCGAAGTTTTCAATTTGTGTTTGTTATTCTACATAGCGTTAAAATAATTGTTATTGAGGTCGTCTTTTTTGTTAACGTCGTTATATAGAGTTTAAATAACGTCGTTATATATAGAGTTTAAATCGGCATCACATAGCTAAAAAAAAACACACAAAAAAAACAACACCTGGCACGTGCTTTTAATAAGTATAGACTTTGATAAAGGGAGTTTCCGGTTTACCGCTGCTTTGAGAATTTCTGTATATATATCTCAAAGCAGCGGTAAACCGGAAACTCCCTTTACTAAAGTCTATATTGAAAGCATGTGTCACGTTTTCCCCCCATTTTTTTTTAGCTACTTGATGCCCATTAAACTCTACATAACCAGCATGCCTGTCGTCTAAACGGAAACAAGTATATATAGCTAATCAAAACAATACTGATGTTTACACGTGAGGTAACAGTCTTGGATGCGTTGCAACAAAAACACTCGCCTGTGGAAATATAGACTATAATTAAGGTCGGTCAGAGATCTAAGAAGTAGTTTAGTACGTCTCTATGTCGATCATGGCATTTTTGAAGAAAGCGTAACTACAAGTTCATAAGGCAATGCGATACTTTTAACAGGCCTTGTTGCAACTTATTGGTGAAGGACCGTACGAAATGTGGAAACGTTGGGGGAATGCAGATTTATGGAAAGCCTCGGCTGCTTGTTATGTGCATTTTCTAAGTTGTGATGTGAATTTTGTAAGTTGTTATGTGCATTTTGTAAGTTGTCTTATGCAAACTAGAAGTCGTTGTGTGGATTTTCTAAGTTGTTATGTACGTTTTCTAAGTTGTCATGTGCATTTCGTAAGTTGTTATGTGCATTTTTTAAGTTGTCTTGTGCATTTTCTAAGTTGTCATGTGAATTTTGTAAGTTGTTATGTGCATTTTGTAAGTTGTCTTATGCAAACTAGAAATCGTTGTGTGCATTTTACAAGTTGTTATGTACATTTTCTAAGTTGTTATGTGCATTTCGTAAGCTGTTATGTGCATTTGGTAAATTGTCTTGTGCATATTCTAAGTTGTTATGTGCATTTCCTAAGTTGTTATGTGCATTTTTGAAGTTGTCTTGTGCTTTTTAGCTCTACTGGCCAAGGGCCAGCAGAGCTTATGGGTTGGTGTGTTGTCCGTCTTCCGTCGTCTGTCGTCCGTTAACTTTTTTCGTGTACACTCTAGAGGCCACATTTCTGATGCAATCATCCTGAAACTTTGTCAGAATGTTTGTCTCAATGAAATCTCGGTCAAGTTCAAAAATGGGTCATTAGGTCACTAGGTCAAATACTTGAAAAAACTTGTGTACACTCTGGAGATCATATTAGTTACCCAATCTTGATGAAACTTTGTCAAATTGTTTATCTTAATTATATCTTGATCAAGTTTGGAAATGGGTCAAATGAAGTTAAAAACTAGGTCACTGGGTCAAATATTGGAAAAACCTTGTGTACACTCTAGAGGCCATATTTTTGGCCCGAGCTTGATGCAACTTTGTCAGAATGTTTGTCCCAATTATATCTTGGTCAAGTTTGAAAATGGGTCACATGGGGTTAAAAACTAGGTCACTAGGTCAAATACTTGAAAAACCTTGTGTACACTCTAGAAGCCGTATTTCTGACCCAATCTTGATGAAACTTTGTCAAAATGTTTGTCTTAAATATATCTTGGTCAAGTTCAAAAATGGGTCACATGGTGTTAAAAACTAGGTCACTAGGTCAAACTTTGGAAAAACCGTGTGTACACTCTAGAGGCCATATTTTGACCCGATCTTGTTGCAATTTTGTCAGAATATTTGTCTCAATTATAGCTTGCTAAAGTTCGAAAATGGGTCACACAGGGTCAAAAACTAGGTCACTAGGTCAAATACTTGAAAAACCTTGTGTACACTCTAGAGGCCATATTTCTGACCCGATCTTGATGAAACTTTGTCGAAATGTTGTCTTAATTATAGTTTGGTCAAGTTCGAAAATGGTGGGTCCCATGGGGTCAAAAACTAGGTCACTAGGTCAAATACTTGAAAAACCTTGTGTACACTCTAGACGCCATATTTGTTTTCATTCGATCTTTACCAAATTTTACCAGATTGTTAATGTCAATAACAGCTCGGTAAAGTTTTTTTTTTTTTAAAGTTTTTTTTATTATCTCTACTGGCCAAGTTCGAAAACCAGCCAGATCGGACTAGTAACGGCGGAGTTATGGCTCTTGATTTAGTTAAAAATGCTATATTCTGCCTCTTTAAGACGATATTCACTTGCTTCATTGATGTTATAAGAGCCATATTAGCCAGTAGAGCGTCCACAGGCCCTCTTGGGCCTCTTGTTCTAAGTTGTTAGGTGCATTTTGTATGTTATTATGTGCATTTTCTAAGTTGTTATGTACGTTTTCTAAGTTGTCATGTGCATTTCGTAAGTTGATATGTGCATTTTTTAAGTTGTCTTGTGCATTTTCTAAGTTGTCATGTGAATTTCGTAAGTTGTTATGTGCATTTTGTAAGTTGTCTTGTGCAAACTAGAAGTCGTTGTGTGCATTTTCTAAGTTGTTATGTACATTTTCTAAGTTGTTATGTGCATTTCGTAAGCTGTTATGTGCGTTTGTTAAGTTGTCTTTTGCATATTCTAAGTTGTTATGTGCATTTGGTAAGTTGTCTTGTGCATATTCTAAGTTGTTATGTGCATTTGGTAAGTTGTCTTGTGCATATTCTAAGTTGTTATGTGCATGTCGTAAGTTGTTTTGTGCATTTTTGAAGTTGTCGTGTTCTTTTTCTAAGTTGTTATATGCATTTCGTAAATTGTTATGTGCATTTTCTAAGTTGTAATGTGCATTTTTTAAGTTGTCTTGTGCATTTTCTAAGTTGTTAAGTGCATTTTCTAAGTTGTCATGTGCATTTCGTAAGTTGTTATGTGCATTTCGTAAGTTGTCTTGTGCAAATTAGTAGCCTTTTTATCGGAATGCTCTGCCTACTTTAAAAGAAATTGGGCTAGGTAGATTATTCAACAAATTCTAAGAACAGACAATTGATTTCAATGTCTGACGTGGAGTTAGCACATCTTGGTCTGAAAACAATAGATCGGGTCACAGGTGGCAGCATCAGGAGGTGTGGTACAAGGGGCCGTGGGTACGGAAGACAAGGGGCGGGGCCGGGAGACAAGGGGGCCGGTCGGTAGACAAGGGGACGGGGGTCGGGTGAGAACGGGGCTGGAGGTTTTTAAAATAACAAGTTTGTAAAAAAAATATGATGAATAATTATCATAGTTTGAGAGTCGTTTTGGGTAAAATAGTCTTGTCTATATCCTACCAAAATCCTTAATTAAAATTAAAAAGAATGTTAACCTATTATCGACCATTATCTTGTCTGCAGTACACGTTCTGTCTTCGCGATCATACTTTTATGGATTACGAGAAGAGAGAAAAGGGGACGGAGAAGGGAGATAGGGGAGGGGAAATGGAGAAATGGGGAGGAAGGAGGGAGAAGACCACCCCACCCCACGTAGGCCCCACCCATCAGTATTGAGAACTAACAAATAATAGTGATATATAAATGGAAAACAAATATTAAAAAAATATATATTAACAAACATATTTTAAGTTTTCCAGAGTAATTAAAATATGTTTGTTTTCAACAATAACACGTGAAGTCCAGACTCTATTGAACCTATACCTTTAGGACGTCCTATTGGTTAAAAGAGACAAATAACACATTAATTTTTTATTATTATTTTTTTTCTTCTTCTTTTTATTCATTTTTCCTTTAGACCAAGATTTATTTACTCCACGTCAGACAATCCCTTACACATTTTGAAATCAGGTTATGTTCTAAGAATTTATTGTATGATGTACCTAGCCCAATTTTTTTTAAAGTAGGCAGAAAATAGTGTATGCTACTGGAGCCGCCATTTCTACCGGTGTTTCCTTCAACATTTATTCCGACAACAAGTCTACTTAACGACGACTTGTAGTTTGCACAAGACAACTTACGAAATGCACGTAGCAACTGACGAAATGCACGAAATGCACGTAACAACTTACTAAATGCACATAACAACTTACGAAATGCACATGACAACTTAGAATATGCAAAAGACAACTTAAAAAATGCACATAACAACATAACAAAGTACGAAACGCACATAACAACTTAGAAAATGCACAGTACAACTTAGAATATGCATAAGACAACTTAGAAAATGCACATAACAACTTACTAAATGCACATAACAAAGTACGAAACGCACATAACGACTTAGAAAATGCACAAGACAACTTAGAAAATGCACATAACAACTTAAAAAATGCACATTAACAACTTACGAAATGCACATAACAACTTATAAAATGCACATAACAATTTACGAAATGCACATAACAACTTAGAAAATGCATAAGACAACTTAGAAAATGCACATAACAACTTACTAAATGCACATAACAAAGTACGAAACGCACATAACGACTTAGAAAATGCACAAGACAACTTAGAAAATGCACATAACAACTTAAAAAATGCACATTAACAACTTACGAAATGCACATAACAACTTATAAAATGCACATAACAATTTACGAAATGCACATAACGACTTAGAAAATGCACAAGACAACTTAGAAAATGCACAAGACAACTTACGACATGCACATAACAACTTATAATATGCACAAGACAACTTACCAAATGCACATTGCAACTTAGAATATGTACAAGACAACTTACCAAATGCACATAACAACTTAGAATATGCACAAGACAACTTAACAAATGCACATAACAGCTTACGAAATGCACATAACAACTTAGAAAATGTACATAACAACTTAGAAAATGCACACAACGACTTCTAGTTTGCACAAGACAACTTACAAAATGCACCTAACAACTTACGAAATTCACATGACAACTTAGAAAATGCAAGAGACAACTTAAAAAATGCACATAACAATTTACGAAATGCACATGACAACTTAGAAAACGTACATAACAACTTAGAAAATGCACATAACAACATACGAAATGCACAAGACAACTTCAAAAATGCACATAACAACTTACGAAATGCACATAACAACTTAGAATATGCACAAGACAACTTACCAAATGCACATAACAACTTAGAATATGCACAAGACAACTTAACAAATGCACATAACAGCTTATTCATTAAACATTTACAGTGTGTTTCATTATATGATACAGTTTGTTTTAGAAAAAAACATGACTAAAACATAATTATATATCAATTGCTTACACGGATTTATGTTTTCTTTTCCCCCAGACTGAAGATCATAAATGTCCAGTTATGATTGCATAACTTGATTTATGAACAGTGTCTGGGGGTCATTATTGATAACGACAATATTAGATAATCGGCATAGTACTATCACGCGCAGGAACATGAGTTCAGTGTGTGCGCCATGCTGACTGGCTAATGATATGGGGCATACATGAGAAGTTACAGCGTTTGGCGCACCTGTCATTAAGTTTATAGTTATCGATGGATCGAGAGAGAACGCAATTTGCCCACCTCCACCCATTATATTATATAAATATTTATCACATAACGTCCCTTGTAAGCAGTGTCGAACACCCATTTAATATTCAATTGTATGACACACGTGTAATACAACCTGGAACGATTTTGATTGGTTGAGTTAAACCTGTAACACTACGCAAGTTTATTAACTGAAACTATTTTATTTATTACAAATTCATCCAGATCTGAGACATAAACTTCCTTTTTGTGACAGCTTATAAAAATAATGCATGTTAAACAAAACATTGGTGTTGGTTTGTTAAAAAGTTAGCGTAAACTGCTATTTTGTAAAGAGGTAAAACACGAACTCTTTTATACGCAACGGCATGTGTGAGACGCGACGTTACGACGTCACATATTTTATGACGTTTTGGCGCTAAAGTGTGTCTGACGTCGTGGCGGTTCTATGTCCATCTGAATTATTTTTTACTAATTTGATTGCAATGTGATGTGATAAAAAGGATCTTAAACTCGTTCCCATTCCATATAAGATTTATGAAACTCGTTATGAATTATATTTAATTTAAACTCGCCAAAAGGCTCGTTAAAATTAAAATAATTCATAACTCGTTTCATAAATCTTATATGAAATGGGAACTCGTTTAAGATCCTCTATATAATACCTTCCTGATTGTGTCGAACCCATTAAAGGGTGTATTATTAAGACCCCTTACACATTTCCGGTCGTTTTTGAAATTGTGTTTTGTTATATGCAATATGATTATACATCTTGTTGTATAGTAAGAACAAAAGGTTGTATGAGAGTGTGCTTGGTTTAATCATTAAACATTTATATTGTGTTTCATTATATGATACTGTTTGTTTTAGAAAAAATATGACTAAAACAAAATTATATTACCCCTCCTTTCAACTGCATACACGGATTTATGTTTTCTTTTACCCCGGAGAGGATCATACATACTTTTAAGGGGATCATCGTTTGTTTTGGTCTTGACATGCATATAAGATTACCCTATATATACGCACCGTATGTGTGTGTGTAGTTCGAAGGTTTTAAGTCCGTCCGCCAACTAACACGTCGAGGTAACCCTGACGTGATGGGAACACTAGAGTCCGGACTTTTCTAGATGTGCATGTAGGTTGATCTGGTGCTGCTGTGTAGTGTAGTCGCTTCTCTTGTAGTTATGTAGTGTTGTGTCGCTGCTGCTCTGTGTAGTTTCGCTGTGGCGGTGAGGTGGGGGATCTGGACGACGTCTAGGTGGTGCTGTCTACGCTACTGGACGATCCCCTTGAGGGCCACACCCGCCAACTGCAAACTGCGTCCCCGGTGGCCATAGCAACTATCGAAATATAGTTCTATACTCTACCATGTCTACAGGCACGCAGGTTGTTGACTCCTTCGATCCGTGTACAGCGCCAGGCTTCCCCAGGAACAACTACAAAGCTACAGGGGAAGCCTGGCGCTGTTCCACGCTGGCAGGACGAAGGAGACATCTTCAATCTCGGTCAGTCAGCAATCATTCCGTTAGTACTGCATCATATACGCCAGTGGCTTATACTACAAGTAAGACCAGATCCATAATCCCAACTGTTGTAGGATGTGCTGGCAAGTCTCGACCCAGTAGGTCACCCTACATGCTTGCTGACAGTGCCCACTCAGCGACGTGCACGTGTTGAAGATAGCAGTTGGCTATATACGCACAGCATAACATGTGACTATTTATAGCAGAGCCGCACGGACACAATTCCAATGCCTGGATGTGGTGATGCTGCGGTTCTCAATTGTGAAAACATGGCCAATCCCGGCGGGATGTTACTAATGCTGTGGTTCTTTGACTGGTAGTCCAACGTCTGTTTAGTAATTCATTCAACTCGATATCGTCTAATCTGAAATGGTATGGACCACAATGTTTCGTGGATTTCCTATTTTGGTAGCCGTTCGTAAAAGATGGCCGCCGTTACCAAATTAACAAACAACATATAAAAGGATATCTCCGAAACCGCTTGTCTAATCAAAGCTCATCTCCTTTTATATCAGTCAAAAACGTTATCAGTTTTTTCCGGGAGTAGCGCGACGTGCTGGTTTCACACCATAAAGCCTTCACGGTTCAATGTTTTTGATTTTTAAAGCACGACCTATGAAGAGTTTATGACTATAAAGTATAGCACGTGCATTTTAAAAGGAAATATGGCATGTATAAAAGTGTTGCGTTTTTACATTCTTTCGATGTAAAATAAATAAATAAATAAAATGTATGAAACCACGAAACGTCATAATGTTCCACTTGATTGTACGCCTACGCTTATTGGTTTTAGTTTCACAACACAGTCTGGGTCCAACTTGACCGCTAAAGCTAAATAGATACCATAATAATTATGGACATTTAAATGGACCGAGTTCATATATCCCAATACATATCTAATAACCTTTTTATTGCATACGCATTTTTAATATATAAACTAATAATTAGAATAAAACAATAGGTTTTAACATTTAATTTTTATCAAAAAATATTTATTTGAAACAAACATATTGTCGTTACATCGTGTGAATTTTCACAATGAAATCAACGTTTGGCGAGTTAAAATTAAAAATAATTCATAACGAGTTTCATAAATCTTATGATGGAATGGGATCGGGTTTAAGATCCTTTTTATCACATAACATTGCAATCAAATTAGTAAAAAAATAATTCAGATGGACATAGAACCGCCACGACGTCAGACACACTTTAGCGCCAAAACGTCATAAAATATGTGACGTCGTAACGTCGCGTCTCACACATAACGTTGTGTATAAAAGAGTTCGTGTTTTACCTCTTTACAAAATAGCAGTTTACGCCAACTTTTTAACAAACCAACAACAATGTTTTGTATAGCGTGCTTTATTTTTATAAGCTGTCACAAGTTTCTGGGTGAATTTGTAATAAATGAAATAGTTTCAGTTAATAAACTTGCGTAGTGTTACAGGTTTAACTCAACCAGTCAAAATCGTTCCAGGTTGTATTACGCGTGTGTCATACATAGAGGATCTTAAACGAGTTCCCATTTCATATAAGATTTATGGAACGAGTTATGAATTATTTTAATTTTAACGAGCCTTTTGGCGACTTAAAATTAAAATTAATTCATAACGAGTTTCATCAATCTTATATGGAATGGGAACGAGTTTAAGATCCTTTTATCACATAACATTGCAATCAAATTAGTAAAAAATAATTCAGATGGACATAGAACCGCCACGACGTCAGACTCATTTTAGCGCCAAAACGTCATAAAATATGTGACGTCGTGACGTCGCGTCTCACACATAACGTTGCTTATATAGAGAATATTATGTCAGTGCCTTTTACTATCAAGTTTATTAGGCGAGGCTTAGAAAACGAAGAAAGGCGAGGCTCTGCCGAGCCATTTTTCGTTTTCGTGCCGAGCCTAATAAACTTGATAGTAAAAGGCACTTACATAATATTCTATTTATCATGTAGTTCTATTTATCATGTAGATTATCCACATTTTTGTACGAATTATTATTATTACCTATTTCTCAGAATGTTACGCTTATCGGAGACGCCGCCATGTTGTTGTTTTTTGTTTGTTTAATGACGTCAGGCAACGTTACGTACAATAAACGCCGAGGGATTCCGCATTGATTTGCTCTATGGTAGGAGCCTAATAAAGCAACATTTAATGGGTCACCCCTTTATTAGGCAGAAAAGTGCATATCTGCATGATAAAAAAGAGTTCGTGGTTTACCTCTTTACAAAATAGCTGTTTACGCCAACTTTTTAACCACCAACAACAAATGTTTTGTATAGCGTGCATTATTTTTATAAGCTGTAACAAATAATAAGTTTATGACACAGATCTGGGGTGAATTGTAATAAATAAAATAGTTTCAGTTAATAAACTTGCATAGTGTTACAGGTTTAACTCAACCAATCAAAATCACATGTGTCATACAACAAATATTACATGGGTGTTCGACACTGCCTAACAAGGTACGTTATGTGATAAAATAGAATATTAAATGGGTGTTCGACACTGCTAACAAGGGACGTTATGTGATAAAATAGAATATTAAATGGGTGTTCGACACTGCTAACAAGGGACGTTATGTGATAAAATAGAATATTAAATGGGTGTTCGACACTGCTAACAAGGGACGTTATGTGATAAATAATTATATATTATTTTTTTCCTTTTTGATTTGTCGAAACTTAGCAGGAAGCATAAAGATTGGTATGATGTCTAGTTTTTGCATATTGCGTTTTTTTCCGGTTCGTTGATTTTTTACGGAGTTATGGCACCCCTGACATTTTTTTTAAACTTTAATTTCTTGTCGGGGCTACTCCTCCTAAACACCTTGTTGGATTTCGACTAAACGTGGCAGGAAGCATCGGTAAGATGTGTAGTTGTGCAAATCTCTGTAAATTAATGAAATCTCGGACAAGTTCGAAAACCAGCTATAGGTCTTGTTAGTAACGACAGAGGTATGGCCCTTAATTTATTAAACATGTTATATTGTATTTTCCTTTGTTAAATCTGTAGCTACTTCATTTTTTATCTGATCTTTACCAATTTGTTTAGAATGTTAATATCAATAAAAAGCTTAAACAAGTTGTCTGATACATATCCATCCATATACTCCCCCGACCCCCCAACACCAACCCATTTTTATTAAATCTTTTTCATAGAAGAAAGTGGGACAAATTAAAAATACCCATGCCAGACTAGACTCAACATACTTATTGCCCATGATTACCAGGTGAGCGATCTAGGGCCATCCTGGCCCTCTTGTTTTTATTAATTTCTTTTTGTATTTAATGAAAATAAGTCACGATGTTCTATGGGTGGAGCCTTTTAAGATGTGTATCTTTATTAGATATGTAGTGTAAGATTTAATTATGACACCGTTGAACACACTGAGTTTACATAAATCCTAATATGACGGTAGTATTTGATGTTTGTCTTTAATCTTGTCTTGTCGTACACTTAACGGTTTGTTCTCTTGTTGCTCTGGCTTCTGCAAAGACATTGAATACTTACTTTGTGTCTTTTTAGGCTTTTGTTTTTTTATATTATATATTCATGATGATTTATGTGTTTACTTACATTGCCTGTTAATGCTGCCTTCCTTGTTTGTTAGAGATTATTACCTGGCGGGGATATCTTTATTTACACTGTCCTGGATGAGACTAGGGTAAGAGTGAGGTTTGGTGAACCTTAGAACCTGGTTTAAGGTTTAAACCCCCAGCGGCTTCTTTGCCACTGACCGTTCCAAGGCGGTAGCCCAATTGCCAACCATTTTGTGTTTGTGATGTCTTATCTTGCCGTTTTTTCATCTTTAAAGTTGTTCTTTGTTTCTGTATGTGTTTATGGTTGACTGTTGTCTCCGATTGCTACTTTTCCTGTTCGATTTTTAATATCTACTTCAATAACGTCAAAAATAATGTCCAATCAAAATATAATTATTGAACTTTACAACCACTTTTTGAATGTCCATAAACTATTAAAGTGTCTTCGTGCTAATTTGGGCCTTTAGTTTATTATCATGTTTATATTGTCGTATAAGTTGATAATTTCCGGATTATACAAGGAATAAGAAGAATTGAATTGAACTGAATGTTGTTTAACGGCTCATCAACACAGTATAGGTTATTTAGAGCCACCCCAGAGAGGGGAGGGATACATAGGAATCTTTTTATCGAATAGATTCCTATGGTTCTTTAACGTGCTCGGAGGATAGACCGATACACAGGACCGCCCGGTTTACGTCCGCATCCGACGTACGAGGTCAAGTATCTTGCCCAAGAACACACCGACGGAACTCAGTGGCACCACGGAGGATTGAACCCGGGGCCTCCGGTTACAAATCCGCCGCGCTACCGACTGCACCAGCCCTCTAGGAATAATAAGAAGAAACACGTATAATCAGTTCACTATATCATATTATTATACACAAAACTGTGTTTTTCAGGTGTCGGATGACGGTGAGTTTATCCGAATATTCGCCTTCACTAGGGCAGATTGGTTAGACGTAGTAGAACTAACATACAAGAACGGGCACTATGAGGTGAGTTTTAATTATGTGGAAACAATGACACAAGATTTCGTCTTTGCGTCCATACATTGTAGAGTGACGATAGGCTGTTATAAATATTCGTCAACGTAGTTTTGTTTTTGTTTATATATTTATGATCTAAACGCTATGACGGCAAAAGCTACACTTACTAACCATGCTCTTCTCTTACAATAAACTATAGCCTCGTGGCTATTTAAAGTGCCAACGTTTTCAAAATACATTTACCAAAAAAAAAAAAAAGTAATCCCATACGCCAGTTTTGGAGGACGTGTCCAGCTTGGACCGTGCTTTAATTAAACTCTGTTTCATGTTTTTAAGCACACTTCACTGAGTACTAAATATTCCTTCAAACAGTTTTAAATGTTGCCAAGCAATACTCTTTTATGGATGCTATTGACACCTTAAAGGGAGTTAATTTGATGATTTTTGATAATCGAAACCTGCTACCTACACAATCGGTGTTGTGTTTTTTTCTGAGATTTTTTTTTCGAAAGAAACGTTTAGAGAATATTGTCTTGGACAGGTAATGTGTGAAGATTTTGTGTGTTTTTACCTAAAATGCATGGTTTAAGAAAAAGGGGGATAACTCCCTTGTGTACAGAACTTTTCAAAAAAATGTTTTGTTTGAACTATTGGTGGTGGTCGATCTAATTATTCTATATACATCATTTCTTATTTCCTCTTTTGCTGTCTGTACAATAAGGGAAAGAAAACGGGGTACTTTTTATTTTTGTTGAGCATATTTAAAGTAGATACAAAAGTCGAATAGAAACTGCAGCATTCAAAGAATATAGTCATCCAAAAGCACGCATTAACAACAAACACCAGTTACAGGGACGAATGGAGGCAAAGGTAGAGGTCACCACAAACTCCAGTTACAGGGACGAATGGAGGCAAAGGTAGAGGTCACCACAAACACCAGTTACAGGGACGAATGGAGGCAAAAGTAGACGTCACCACAAACACCAGTTACATGGACGACTGGAGGCAAAGGTAGAGGTCACCACAAACACCAGTTACAGGGACGAATGGAGGCAAAGGTAGAGGTCACCACAAACACCAGTTACAGGGACGAATGGAGGCAAAGGTAGAGGTCACCACAAACACCAGTTATAGGGACGAATGGAGGCAAAAGTAGACGTCACCACAAACACCAGTTACAGGGAAGAATGGAGGCAAAGTTATACGTCCCCACAAACAACAGTTACAGGGACGAATGGAGGCAAAGGTAGACGTCACCACAAACAACAGTTACAGGAATGAATGGAGGCAAAGGTAGACGTCACCACAAACAACAGTTACAGGGACGAATGGAGGCAAAGGTAGACGTCACCACAAACAACAGTTACATGGACGAATGGAGGCAAAGGTAGACGTCACCACAAACACCAGTTACAGGGACGAATGGAGGCACAGGCATACGCCACCACAAACACCAGTTACAGGGACGAATGGAGGCACAGGCATACGCCACCACAAACACAAGTTACAGGGACGAATGGAGGCACAGGCATACGCCACCACAAACACCAGTTACAGGGACGAATGGAGGTACAGGCATACGTCACCACAAACACCAGTTACCGGGACGAAAAGATGCAACGGTAGACGTCACCACAAACACCAGTTACAGGGACGAATGGAGACACAGGCATACGCCACCATAAATAACAGTTACAGGGACGAATGGAGGCACAGGCATACGCCACCGCAAACAGCCGATACAGGGACGAATCGAGGCAAATGTACCACAAACACCAGTTACAAGGACGAATGGAGGGTGAACGAATTATCAAAATCGGATGATAAACAAAGAAGATATGATCATTTGAAGTTTCTGTTGAAACGGATATGGAAGCGGCCATTTTGAGAGCTATGACATCACGGTTCTAAATGACCATATATGGAATTTTTATAAATATGAAAATTTACATATTTATAGGGGAAAATGACAACAATTGTATGAAAAATATGTAATACTTAATGGCAATAATGCTTTATATGGCTAGTAAAATTGTTTGCATTCATTTGCAATGATTTTCTTCGTTTTAAGCGATATTTATCAATATTCCATATATGGTAATATGGAACTATGACGTCATAGTTCTAAAATGGCGGCTCCCATATCCGTTTCAGAACAATCTTTAAATGGTCATATATTTTTGTTTATCATCCGATTTTGATAATTCTTTCACCTTTTTCCAAGTTTTTCAGAACTCTCAATAATAGAGCTATTTGGATGTGTCGCTACATTCCTTTAATATACTTTGCCAAATTTATCAGAATTGTCGTGTTTGCCTGCATTAGCCGTACACATGTATATACACTTGGGCGACGATAATTATGGCTTTATGTATTGTTTACGAATATCATTGTACACGTGACAGACTAAAATAAAGTGGTATTCGTCTTCAATATCTGTAGAATTACACATCAAACAGTATCGTTCATTTCTATTTGTTCTATTTCTGTCATATCTACCTGGTTCTATTCTTAATGAATGAGACGATAGACGTAATCTAGGCAAACACGATCTTAAGGAAAGCGACAATTTATTTTGATTTAAACATATTTTATTGCCAATAATGTGTTACATACAGAATATTATCCACATATATACAATATAAATATTATTATGACAAATGCGTCGGGTAACAAGTTCTACCAACATTAGTTTAAACCCTTCCCAATGTATTCAAGTATGTTTCGTAACAAATTCTACCTTGAAATGTCTATACATAACTAAAACCCGGTTATCTATCATATCGCTATTGCATTTTTAGATTAAACAATCGATTACTCTTTACTTAAAAACTTTGTGAACAGTTTTTGAATCAATACTTGCATGGTTATCCCATGCATAGCCAATTCAAAAACGATCAAATAACGTCTTAACACCTCGCGCACAATTATTTACACCTTTTTTACACGATTCAACTAAATCTTTATACAAAGTTGATACTATAACATTATCAAAATTAACCACTTTGCACCAGTATTTAGTGATTTTAACATATCTTGCTATATATCACGGATATCGACATGGTTCCCCATATACACCCATGTTACTTGTAGACTTATTTACTTTCAGAACTTGTTTACAAAATTTTCAAATGGATTCTTTCAACTTTCTATATCTTTGGATTTCGATTTACCCCATATTTCACTTCCATAACTTAAAATTGACCCAACAAACACATCGAATAATTGACAAATCGTATGCGGGTTTATATTAGAAGTCCTCGTATTTGCAAGCAACACGTTTAGTGCCTTTAGACCCTTACCAATTAAACACTCATGATTAAGACAAAATTAACCTGTATAGTTAAAAACAGTGCCCAGGTAATTAAAATCGTTTACAACCGCCAGTTCTTTATTATCGTATGTCCACTTCTCCTCTTGCTTTAGAAGTCACCTTTTCCTACAAAACGTTACTTTAGTTTTTGAAGAATTTATTTATCAAATATTAAACATGTGCAATTGCCCACCCCAACCCCACGTGCAAACGATCAGGGACTGCGTCACTGATAATTACGATAAAGGCGAAAGGTAGTATCTAAGATATATGGCAAGCCAAATTAGTATTTCTTCCGAAACAATATATCGATGTAAGACAGAAATATATCTCTTTAACGTCGTAAGATATTTATTACATTTGTGTGGGAGAAATATTGGGATTTCTCAGTGAAAGTATATTCATGATTGCTAAATATTAATAACTAACTTCGAACGCAAATATAACTAACTGTGAGTTATGACGTAAACAAGTTTTGCTACGTCGATGACATCCGTCTATAACGTTCAATAAAGCGAATAATTTAGGTTAAAACTATACAATAACTGATTTAAAACGTAATAAATAGATTATTTAACTGCTGGCTCGATTATAGGGATATCCTTCACTCGATGGTAGTCATGTTATTTTTTCACACACTCGCAAACACTCGTTCATGAAAAGAACAACGCGTCTACCATCTCGTGAAGGAGTTCCATATAATCGATTCCAGCATTTAAATAATCTCTATATCTTTAAGCTAGACAGGTATCTATATATAAGAGCTTACTAGTAAGTTAAAGAGCTATATATCTAGCTTACCGATCTATCGCTCTAGCTTAAAGTGATATCTCTATCTTAATGAAATATTTTTATAATTTGCAGAGATAGCACTCTATATTAAGGAGATATATTGTTTTAAGATATATCTCTTTAAGGTAGAGAGATATCTTTCTAAGATTAGAATACTATGTACTGAAAACGAAGAGAGATATCTCTTTAAATCATCTTACGAACAGCGATATCTGTCAGGGTTAGTTATTGACACCATATTTCCCGCCAATTACTTTTTAACAGATATCCTTTTCCCTTACAAGTTGGTTGAACATAATTTTCAGCAAAGTATATATGACGGTCGATTTTTTCGTGATGGAGGCAGACCACCCAATTTGTCCCAAGTAGAATCTATACTGTTTGTCCCTCTCTGTCCTTAAGAATCGACACTTCTTCACTAACAAGTCGAGTCTCCAGTGTGATTCGAAAGTAGACAGACATTTTTCTCTATTAAAGGGACACACGGCAATCTTTATTTTTTAAAAACTCACGGCGTCCCGCTAGTTTTTTGAATAACTTGCATTTGTTCAATCATTTACATTAATTATAAGAATAGTATAAAGCAATTTATTTTGCATATTATTGATTTTTGATATTATTGCACAAATAATATATTAAAACTTATAGTATAATAAGACGAAATAGTGAAAACTTAAAATTTCATTTATTTAAATGTAACCAGGGTAAAAGTATAAACGATACTGCATAAATAAATTTCAAACACTTCACGATTGCCGTGTGTCCCTTTAAATATATATCTATCTAGCATACAACATGAAAGATATCTGTCTAAGGTGAAAGATATCTGTGTAAGGTGAAAGATATCTGTCTAAGGTGAAAGATATCTGTCTAAGGAGCAAACTATCTTCCTCAGCAGACCGATTTCTCTGTAAGATCAGGATATACATTATTTTAGAAGAAACACTAAATTGCCTTGTCAATACATTGAGAATAGGATCGTGGTTTATAATGATGTCGGCAATATAGATTGTACACCAGGCGCCTTTGACAATCCATTAGTCTTTAGAGGTACATCACACGACACAATAATTACGTTGACAAACATTACACAACAACCATTATTGAATATTTACTACACAGAAACACGGTGTTTTGACTGAATTCAATAGCGATAAAAAAAAAAAATACACACAAACATACACTCGCGGGTAATAATTGACCAGCGTGTTACCAACTGAGCTACACGGGAAAGATGATAAATAAATATGATCAAAACCTAATCTCACGTGAGCAATTTCAATATAAAAATTGTAGTCGCGCCGTGATGTTTATACAAACAATTAAACCTTATTTTCTTTTCAAATTCGTACTTTCCATATATTATTGGTGCAAAAGAGTAGTAATCAACCCTTAGTAATTTGCAAAAATATTTTGCTTTGAACTATCCAACTCGTTTTATAAATCTTATATGGAATGGGAATGAGTTTAAGATCCTTTTATCACATTTTGCAATCAAATTAGTAAAAATTAATATAGATGGACATAGAACCGCCACGACGTCAGACACACTTTAGCGCCAAAATGTCATAACATATGTGACGTCGTAACGTCGCGTCTCACACATAACGTTGCGTAGTTTTACCTCTTTACAAAATAGCAGTTTGGGCCAACATTTTAACAGACCAACAACAATATTTTGTATAACGTGCATTATTTTTATAAGCTGTCACAAATAATAAGTTTATGACTCAGATCTGGGTGAATTTGTAATAAATAAAATAGTTTCAGTTAACAAACTTGCGTAGTGTAACTCAACCAATCAAAATCGTTCCAGTTTGTATTACACGTGTGGCATACAATAGAATATTAAATGGGTGTTCGACACAGCTAATAAGGGACGTTATGTGATAAAAGTTAATACTACACGACTTGTTTTATTTCCTTTCAGGCGTACTCGTTTTCTTCCGGTCTGATCCCACTGATTGTGCCTTTCGCTTGTTTGTGCAATCTGGTAAGTTGATGCAACTTCAAAGGCTGCTAATTAAAGCAATACTAGACAAGGTCTTGCGGATTTGACATGGTGTCGTTTATAATTGCAAATGTCTGTGTGTATGTTATTATGGTCTTTGATTATTAAGGTCATACATTTCTAAAATAAAACCTCAAAAAAGAGAGCTATGAGTGTGTCAAGTTTCATTTCCCACCGTCTGAATGTTTTAAATAAATAAATATTCATATATCGACGGCATGGTATTCCGAGTGTGATAGCTAGTACTGTATAGTTTAGCATTGAGCTCACTGCCTCAGGTAGACACCATCGTTGTATGACTTAAAACATTGTTAAAGGCTACGTTAAATACCCCCACCCACACACCCCACCCCAAACACACCCACCTCCTACCGAACCACCTACCTATTTCTAGTATTATTCAGGCTCTGTACGAATTGCAAGTGTTGTATTTCATGTAATGCCAGATTGCATTATACTTGAAACATGTCCTTGGTTATTTATTTTGCAGGCATTGTTCTGTGCTCCCTTCCTTGACATGGACCTCAACAAGTTGCGGTTAGAGAGACTTCGCCTGGCACTCAGAGTGAATGTTGTCGTTGAGGAGGAATTATAATTGGCACTAAGAGTGAATGTTGACGTTGAGGAATTATAATTGGCGCTAAGAGTGAATGTTTTCGTTGAGGAATTACGATTGGCACTCAGAGTGAATGACTTTGCGGTTAGAGAGACTTCGCTTGGCACTCAGAGTGAATGTTGTCGTTGAGGAGGAATTATGATGGGCCCTAAGAGTGAATGCTGTCGTTGAGGAATTACGATTGGCACTCAGAGTGAATGACGTTGCGGTTAGAGAGACTTCGCCTGGCACTCAGAGTGAATGCTGTCGTTGAGGAGGAATTATGATGGGCCCTCACGAGTATATGTTATCGTTGAGGAATTATGATGGGCCCTAAGAGTGAATGTTGTCGTTGATGAATTACGATTGGCACTCAGAGTGAATGACGTTGCGGTTAGAGAGACTTCGCCTGGCACCAAGAGTGAATGCTGTCGTTGAGGAGGAATTATGATGGGCCCTCACGAGTGAATGTTGTCGATGAGGAATTATAATTGGCAATAAGAGTGAATGTTTTCGTTGAGGAATTATGAGTGAATGTTGACGTTGAGGAATTATAATTGTCACTAAGAGTGAATGTTTTCGTTGAGGAATTATGATTAGCACTAATAGTGAATGACGTTGCGGTTAGATAGACTTCGCCTGGCACTCAGAGTGAATGTTGTCGTTGAGGAGGAAGTATGATGGGCCCTCACGAGTGAATGCTGTCGTTGAGGAATTATAATTGGCACTAAGAGTGAATGTTGTCGTTGAGGAATTACGATTGGCACTCAGAGTGAATGACGTTGCGGTTAGAGAGACTTCGCCTGGCACTCAGAGTGAATGCTGTCGTTGAGGAATTATGAGTGAATGTTGATGTTGAGGAATTATAATTGGCACTAAGAGTGAATGTTTTCGTTGAGGAGGAATTATAATTGGCACTAAGAGTGAATGCTGTCGTTGAGGAGGAATTATGATGGGACCTCACGAGTGAATGTTGTCGTTGAGGAATTATAATTGGCACTAAGAGTGAATGTTTTCGTTGAGGAATTATGAGTGAATGTTGATTATAATTGGCACTAAGAGTGAATGTTTTCGTTGAGGAATTCTGAGTGAATGTTGATGTTGAGGAATTATAATTGGCACTAAGAGTGAATGTTTTCGTTGAGGAGGAATTATAATTGGCACTAAGAGTGAATGTTATCGTTGAGGAATTATGATGGGCCCTAAGAGTGAATGTTGTCGTTGATGAATTACGATTGGCACTCAGAGTGAATGACGTTGCGGTTAGAGAGACTTCGCCTGGCACCAAGAGTGAATGCTGTCGTTGAGGAGGAATTATGATGGGCCCTCACGAGTGAATGTTGTCGATGAGGAATTATAATTGGCAATAAGAGTGAATGTTTTCGTTGAGGAATTATGAGTGAATGTTGACGTTGAGGAATTATAATTGTCACTAAGAGTGAATGTTTTCGTTGAGGAATTATGATTAGCACTAATAGTGAATGACGTTGCGGTTAGATAGACTTCGCCTGGCACTCAGAGTGAATGTTGTCGTTGAGGAGGAAGTATGATGGGCCCTCACGAGTGAATGCTGTCGTTGAGGAATTATAATTGGCACTAAGAGTGAATGTTGTCGTTGAGGAATTACGATTGGCACTCAGAGTAAATGACGTTGCGGTTAGAGAGACTTCGCCTGGCACTCAGAGTGAATGCTGTCGTTGAGGAGGAATTATGAGTGAATGTTGATGTTGAGGAATTATAATTGGCACTAAGAGTGAATGTTTTCGTTGAGGAGGAATTATAATTGGCACTAAGAGTGAATGCTGTCGTTGAGGAGGAATTATGATGGGACCTCACGAGTGAATGTTGTCGTTGAGGAATTATAATTGGCACTAAGAGTGAATGTTTTCGTTGAGGAATTATGAGTGAATGTTGATTATGATTGGCACTAAGAGTGAATGTTTTCGTTGAGGAATTCTGAGTGAATGTTGATGTTGAGGAATTATAATTGGCACTAAGAGTGAATGTTTTCTTCGAGGAATTATGAGTGAATGTTGACGTTGAGGAATTATAATTGACACTAAGAGTGAATGTTTTCGTTGAGGAATTATGAGTGAATGTTGACGTTGAGGAATTATAATTGTCACTAAGAGTGAATGTTTTCGTTGATGAATTATAATTGTCACTCAGGGTGAAGGTTGTCGTTGAGGAGGAATTATCATTGGCACAGAGTGAATGTTGTCGTTGAGGAATAATGAATTATGTGTTAATGATCTCATTTGATGCTTGATACATTTTTTAATTGTCTCATAACACCAGATAATACATTTAAGAATTGTTTCATGTATAAATATATGTATTTTTTCATTTTATGTTAAATATATTCATTAATTGTCTCATGATACATTTATGATACGTTATTACCATAGTTTTATATTGATCTCTTTTGTAAACTGAATGCTCGTGGGCATATAAGCTTTTGTTTTATTAAATTTCTTCTTTTCAGATTGCCTTTTCGTACTATTTGTTATACTAATACGTTTTTATGATAGGCGTTTATGCAAATAAAACCGTTCAGCTTATTTTTTATCTTTGATGAATCCATGGCTATGTTTTAGCTCACATGAGCCGAAGGTTCACTTGAGCTATTTTGGACCCTTTTTTTGTGTCCGTCCATTGTCCGTCGTCGTTGTCTGTTAGCTTTTTGGTCGTTCGCGCTCCAGCACTTTCATTTTGCAGCCTATATTTACCAGACTTTTCTATATTATAAATAAAAGCTCGAATGAGTTAGATGGCATCCAACTAGATGGCATTAATAACACCTAGAGTTATGTCCCTTGATGAATCAAAACATGTATTTGCTATATTTTGCTTTGTTAATACTTTAGCTTCTTTATTTTTCATGGTTCTCAACTGATTCTTTTTTCTAGAGCTTATAGTCGTTTTGAGGACTTGAATAGTCGTAATATATGTATAACAAAAAGCTACTCCGTTACCATAAAGCATTGCAAAAATTAATTTTAGAACTCTTCTGCGACACGGACTATCACAAATTGAATTCTGTTGGAACTTCGTAAGATCCTCGGTCATAATCACTTTCACACAATTTGCATTAATCTTGTTAAACAGTTTATCAAAAGAGGTTACGACCCTATCATTTTGCAACGCACTGCATGTTTAGTGATTGACCCATTTACAGTTCACCACAAAGCTGTACACTATGATTGTGCGATGACCGGACATATTGCGGACCCTATGATGACGTCTACCTAAATCCTCAAAGGACGGTAGCGTTTGATGTTTGTCGTAAATCGTGTCTTGTCGTACCCTTATAGGTTTGTTCTCTTGTTGCTTTGGCTTCTACCAAGTCACCGAGTACTTGCTTTGTGGCTTTCTAGGATTTCGTTTTTATGTACATGCTTATTTATATGTTATACTTGTATTGTCCCTTAACGCTGCCTTGTTTGTTAGAGAATATAATCTGGCGGGGATATCTTTATTTCCATTGTCCCGTTTAATTGGGATGACAATAGGGTAAGAGTGAGGTGTTGTGCTTCCTGAAACCTACTTTAAACCCCAGCGGCCTTTTCTGCCACTGACCGTTCCATGGCGGTAGTCCTGTTGTTAACCTATTTATGTTTGTGATGTCATATCTTGCCTTGTATTCAACTTTGTAGATGTTTGTTTCTGTGCGTGTTTATGGTTGACTGTGGTCCTTGAATGCTACATTTCTTGTTCGACTTTAAGTTAATTTTTCCAGATTGTTGATATTAATGAAAGCTCGGAAAAGTTCATTTGGTTTGGATTAGTAACACTAGAGTATGACGCTTGTGTTACTAAACAGTATATTGTGTGTTGTGAACCCTCTAGCACCTTCATTTTGTATTTGATCTTTATCAAACTTAGCCAGCTTGTTGATATAATGAAAGCTAAGACCAGCTCGAAAACCAGCTGTATCAAATTGGATCACCAGATATTTTAGTTTTTGATTTATTGGAAAATGCTATATTTTCCGATGTAGCACTGCAGCTCCTCCATTTGATCTTGGCAAATGTTTGGCAGGAGGTTAATATAAGTTCGGACGAGTAGAAACACCTAGACATGCCAGACTCATTCCATGCGATAACTTTAAAACTACAACACCCACACTTCTGAAGCTTCATAAATACATTGCCCTTAGGAAGAGGGTTGACCCTACAGTTTTGGAGTTTCGTAGGTCAAAGGTCAAGTTAAAGTAGGTACAAAAGTCAAACAAGAAATATAGCTTTCACAAACACACTCAACTAGAAACACGCATTGAAACAAACAGCAATTACAAAGTTAATATGAAGTAAAGCATGTGACATCACAAACACATACGGCCTAATATCGCCTTGGAACGGTATATACCTTACGGAGTGTCTATTGACATGTACGTAAAAATAGCACAACCATAAGAGTAAGTCGATGGTGGTTATCACGCCCGTAATATTTACACAATAATTCACTATAATTGCGATAGAAACATTGAGCTTAGATTTTTTGCCATTTTTATATAAAGTCGTTATTTAATTTTTGAAATGTATTGGTTATAAACTATATATGTTTGTAAGTGTTCTTTCCCAAATGGTCAAGAAACTGTATCTTTATAAATACTATTTTAAATTTCAATGTATTTATTTATCGTACAGTGTAATTACTATTGTCATCCCAATAAAACGGCAGTGTAAATAAAGAAATTGTCGCCTGGTTATTTTTCTAACAAACAAGGCAGCAATAATAAGCAATATAAGTATAACACAGAGATGATCGTGTATATATGCATTTAAAAAAACAAAAACCCAGAAGTCACAATGCAAGGATTCATTGACTTGGCAGAAGCCAGAGCAACAAGAGAACAAACCGTTAAGGATACGACAAGACAATATTTAAGACAAACATCAAACGCTACCGTCCGATAAAAATTTAGGTAAACGTCATCATATGGTCCACAATCTGTCCGGTCATCGCACAATCAAAGAGTTAAGCATAGTGGTGAACTGTAAATGGTTTAACCACTAAACATGCAGCGCATTGCAAAATGATAGATTCATAACCTGTTTTGATTAACATTTTAAGAAGTTTAATAAAGATTGTATGAGGGTCGCTAAGACCTTATATGGAAATACACGTTCAGCACGACAACTTTTAACACCATAACAACCACAATCATCAACAGTAGGTGTACAAATCGAACATCAGATGTAGCTTTCACAGAACACAACCAACCAAAAACACGCATTAGTAGTGTCGGGAATCGGCTGAAAATTTATGATCGATCATCAGAATATTTAACCGACCGATGATCGATCATTTATCGATTAAACATGGCTGCTATAAAAGACAAGTGTAAGACTTTTTCAGATTATAATGAGAAAAAAAATCACATTTCAAGTATGTTCTGGTATAAATAAACGAACTGAATGAAACTGACCAACGGATATTTTAAAAAATAAGTTGTGATACCCACTATAAATATGTGATTACTTGTTGCAAAATTATAACTCATTTTATTTTCTTGTATCTTTTGGTACAAGAGAATGAAATAAGCCACAATTTTCAACAACCGAGTAAAGTCGATCATGACAAATTGCAATCGATTAATCAGAGAAAATGCATAACTGATCGATGATCGATCAAATCGATTAATTGGAACAACACTTAGCATTAACACTAACACACATTACAACAATACTAGGCAATATAAGTATGACACAGATGATCCTGTATATCTGAATATAAATGAAACAGAAGCATGGGAAGCCACAATGCAACATTCACTGGAACATTGTCCTTGGTGAGAGGAGGATTGGGGTTAGCAGATCAAAGGTCAAGGCCGCCATAAACTTATATGAAAATGCAAGAAGAATGCATAAAACCTTATTGGTACAAAAAATGAAAATATGCACTTTAATTAATGGCCAGGAGAATACACTGGTGAAAACAAGCAAATACATAAGAACACATTTATATCAATTATAATTAGTTTACTGATTAAAATAACAATGACATACTACTGCTACTACTACTACTACTACTACTACTACTTATAATAATAATAATAACAAGCAAGGTTTTACGCAAGCGTAAAATAGCTGCCGAGAGAAAATAGCATTATTTCTGGGTAGGAACTGGGTACAAAGTTTAACATAATAGCAGACCAAGTCACGGGTGTTAAAACAATATTCAAAAAAGAGTTGTCACGGAGACGTAAACACGCCATGACCGTTTTTTTACCAGACACTTTATTCCCAATTTGTGCTACGCGCATCCTTAACATGCCTTACACATTGATTACATATTTACCTTTGTAGCACGACGTGCTAAAGTACACATCAGCACAGAAATAGAATTACTCACATGTATGGGATGCGTTTGCGTTAGCGTGCATTCTAACACAGATAAACTGTTCATTGCTACCATGTGTAATTATTAATACTCAAAGAAACTATTCATTACTACCTTACCATGTGCAATTACTAAAGCAATATAAGAGTCGCTGCCGTTCCGGCAGCGAATAAAGAAAAGATATGAAATTCGAGCAGGAAATGTAGCATTACAAACAATTACTAAAATATGAATAAAAGGCAATATATGCCATCACAAACATAAAAGGGATGCCAATAGGGCTACCGCCTTGGAACGGTTAGTGGTAGAAATGGCTGCTGAGGGCTCAAACCAGGTTCTGGAGTGCACCAAACCTCACATTTACCCTATTGTCATCCCAATAAAGCGGGGCAGTGTAAATAAAAATATCTCCGCCAGGTTATATTTTCTAACAAACACGGCAACATTAATTGGCAATATAAGTATAACACATAAATGATCATGTATATATACTATACAAAGATATACAAAAGCCTAGAAAGCCACAAAGCAAGTACTCAGTGGCTTGGCAGAAGCTAGAGCAACAAGAGAAAAAACCGTTAAGGGTACGACAAGAAATATTTAAGACAAACATCAAAGCTACCGTTCTTTGAGGATTTAGGTAGACGTCGTCATCGCACAAACAAAGAGGAAAGCATAGTGGCGAACTGTAAACGGGTGAACCACTAAACATGCTATGCGTTGCAAAATGATAGGGTCATAACCATTTTTGATGAACTTTTTAACAAGTTCAATAAAGATTGTTTGAAAGTGATAATAACTAAAGATCTTAGAAGTTTGTAAATCACATAAACAAAGAAGTCAGGTTATGATAGTCCTTGTCGAGTTCTTAAATGACTTTTACTTTTTAGAAGTAGTTCAGGGTTACGATAAAACAATTATGCAAGGGTTTGTCGAAGTTTATGGTAACGGTAGCCCTGCTGGAGTAGCGTTTTAGTTATACACATATTACGAAAACAGGAAATAGTAATTATCAAAACAGGAACTATTCTAATGTTCAAGGCTCGAAACAGTGGTTAACATGTACACTTTATACTATATATTGACTGACCGATTATTACCGATGATTGATCGGTTACATCCAACCGATTGTAACCGATTCTCGATTGTAAATTTCAGATTTCAACCGATTTCCATCATAACTATAGTTCAGCAATAAGCACTCAGGCCACATATCTTAACCGACCTTCGATTTTTCAGATGGGTAGGTAGGTAGGTAGTTAGGGAGGAAAAATCCTTTTTCTGCTTCCATGTATGTCATATTATTTTGTGAATGCTGGCTTGAACTTAAAACACTGCTTTTTGTTCTTATTAAAAATGATTTTAGTATACTGGGTGTGTATTGCAAAGCTAAAAATCTTAACTTTGTACATAAGAATCCTATCTGAAACAACTGGTAATCCAACTTAATAACGATGAAGAGGAAACACTGTTTGTTTTTTTCACTGTCAAAGGGCTAACTCAAGTTTGATCAGGTAATAAGCCTACAAAATAAATAATCATATTTTCATTGCCTAGTTGTTTGGACCGGTCGCTTTCATGCAAACAAACATTATTTCAATTACGGCCTCTCGTATAAAGATCCTCTATTAATAATCATGTCAGCTTAGTCCTCGACAAGATACCCACCGGAAATAATGCTCTGATGTTATCTTTAGATGATAACAAATTGGAGAGTTTCTCATATCCGCCCCTTGACTGGATTGGTTGTTTATTCGGATTATAAATCTAATTGCAAACTTCTTTGGTTATACAGCTATGTTATGACGCATAGAGCTCTCCGCAAATTACGCTTCATGGGCGACACGTTGCACGCTTATGCATTGACTCCCAATGGAGATCTATGCGTAAGTGGTTAACAATTGGAGCTCGTTGCGTAAAGGATGCTTTTTGAGCGACGCAAAGAGCTCCATATTTACTTCGCTTCATTTTAGCTGACGTGAATTTATGGCAGGATACTGTAATCAGACTTTGTCCGTCCGTCCGTCCGTCTGTCCGTTTGCAATCAATCCGTCTGTATGTCGACATCTAGCTTGTTTACAAAATAAAACTTAACTGTTATACGCTCGTTTGAAATAATTATCTTCATATATTTTTAATTACTACTTCATTTCTTCATCTTTCATCAGATTTTGCGCACAATATGACCTATTTTTGTGTCGACGTGCCGTAAAACACCATTCATTCATTCATTCTCGTTTGAAAAACGAGACATATGGTATGGTATCGTCATAAAAATGTACACATAGGCGGCACCAGACATTAGGATGATTCGATGAACCCCATTGTTTTGAGGTCACTAGGGGTCACGGTCAAGGTTACCCGACATTGAACAACAGTTTCTGCGCTGTAATTCAAATACCTTTCCAACTAGGATCCACAGACTGACCATGGAACAAGTGTGACCCCCTTGTTTTTGACCACTCTTGTTTTTGAGGTCACTATGTCAAAGGTTAAGATCACGGTGACTCGACATATGCGCTATTACTCGGGTATAATAAGTCAAAAATGAGCTTAAAAAATAATTTAGTCATTAAAAGGGCATTCTTCAATGAAAAATCATCACATAGGAATGACCCGATCAAATGCGCTAGCCTACCTCATATCAGACCTGTATATAATGTTTCGTTACTATCGGATATAAATTGAAGACGGAATTGCGCATTTAACATTTGTTGGATGGACGGACGGACGGGCGTACAATTCAGTCACTGGCATATATAATGGCAGAAAGATAACATGCATGTTTTTATACGTACACGTCAATATTAAAAAAACTAACCCTCTGAATAATGGCAAAATTACACTACAAAACCGTTTATCAAAATTCTTTTCAGGTGTTTAGGTCATATAATAATGTATATACGCCGTTTAAAGGTATAGGTTTACCCCCCGTTTTTTCGACGCTCCAGTTTTGGGGTTTGGCATGGCTGGTTAAATTCGTTTATATTGCGTCGATAGAGTTTTGATTCTCAAAATATGGTAAGTTATATATATATATTCTCGTCATCAGTAGGTTTAAAATCGATGTACATCTGTTGTAAAATTTTACTATTGATGTCAAGATGGGAACTTTAATTATCTAAAACTTAACTGTCACTTATTCAGATAATTCATTATTACCTTGTCTATCTATCATCTTATAATATCAGAGGTATTACTTGTTAGTTTTGATTCACGCTTTCCTTTTAAAAGATCCATGTTCTTATTTTGAACTACTGGATGGTAGCCGTTGCTTAGATGTTCAGTGCCCATTACGCGGTCCCGCCTTAATTCCATTAAGTGATGGGAAAGCTTATATTAGCAGGATTTTATAACGGATACGTCGGCAAAAAACACGTAAAAACACTTTTTACTAAAAATGCGTTAACCTGTTTACAATTACCCGTATTAAATGTTTTAATTTTATACTATGGAAACTGTTTAAGCCGAAATCAAGGTTTTATTTCATACCCCAGCCAACCCAGTTCGCTTCTTGGAGAAGGGGTTGGATTGGGAATGAAAGTTAATATTCCGACCATGTAATGGATCTATGTAAACACTGACATTAGATCTTTGACTACTCAAATACTCATCAGATATTTAGGAATATTTAAAATTAGTCCTTTTGTCTCGCCCACATAGTGGGTAGCGAGACATAGCAGTTACTTTCCCGGCGACGGCGGCCACATTTTAAATCAACTATATCTTAACAACTGCTGCTCGATTTTTTCTTAAACTTTGTCAGATGCTTTGTTTGGTCAAGGGACATCACGTAATGCTAAGGTCAAGATAATATTTTGCGTTATTTTCCTAAAACTTAACCTTGGTTAGGTAACTTAACCTCAGTTAACTGTATGTGATTGCCTCATTTTCTTTGCTTGATACTTGGTCATATGTATTGTTGGCATTGGTGGACATCACTGATCGACAAAAATTACCAAGGTCAGGGTCATATTTTGCTTATTTCCCCCAAACTTAACCTTAGTTAGTTAACTTAAACTTGGTAAGGTAACAACTTTATTTAACTTTATGTGATTGCCTCATTTTATATCGTTGATACTTGGTCATATGTATTGTTGGCATTGATGGACATCGCTGAACGACAAAAAATAACAAGGTCAAGTTCACATTTTGCCTTAATTTCCCAAAATTACACCCTGGTTAAACCACTTAACCTAAGTAACTTAACCTCTTATGATTACCTCGCTTTTATTATCCCCCCCCCCCCCCCCCCCCATCCACCACTCCGCCGCAAACGTAGTTTGTAGGTGGGGTATACTGGATTCGGCTTGTCTGTCCGTCTGTCCGTCCGTAGACGCAATGTTGTCAATTATCAATTGTATCAACAGAGCGACAAGCAAGGTTTTACGCAAGCGTAAAATAGCTGCCGAGAGACAAGAAGTTAACATAATAATATATCAAGTCACGGGTGTTAAAACAATATTGAAAACAAAAAATGTTGTCACAGAGACATAAACATGCCACGACCGTTTTTCCTTACATTCTTCCAGATTTTAACATCAGTTCTTCCTACCAAGCATTATAAATCAATGTGGGCGACCTTGCTTTTTCTGTTCAAATACCTTGACATGCCTTACATATTGATTACAATTACCTTGTAACACGACGTGCTAGAGGTACACATCAGCACAGAAATACAATTGTTAACATGTAAGGTATACGTATGCGTTAGACTGTGCATTACAACACATATAAACTTTCACAGTTACCATGTTTAATTATAAGAATACGTTATCAAAGTGAAAACTATAAAGGACTATTGCTACCTTACCATCAGTAATAATGAAAACCAATGAAAATCAAAAAAAAAAGAAAGAACAAAAAGGGAAATCAGCAGGCTTGAACCCTACCTTTCTAGGCACTAACACGGCGCCTCTATCAACTGCGCTATTGGGGATTGTGAGTGTTTCTGTCGCTAATATACATATAATTGTAATGATTACATGCTACAGTTCAGTAGACTGGTTTGCGAAAACGTGATTTCAGCATGTGAAATGGTAACCTTTCAACATTACAAAATACGTGTTTATACCATTCAAGTTTTTAAGACGAGTTCTCTAGAAATTCAAGTTGTAAAGCATGCTTCTTGCCACTTACATGAGTCACAGTCTGTTAACCATAGACATATATAAAGCTCATATAAGAGTCAGCTGCCTTCGGCAGCTGAATAACTGTTGTTAGGAATAATATATTATGATGAAACTTGCAGGATAGGTAGAATAAATGGAAAGGAAGCTTGGGATTGCATTAGGTGTCACCGGGGTCAAGGTCACTGTTACTAAAAATATGAAAACTGTTTCCATTCGATAACGTTTGTAAGGAATGAGGTATTGTGATGAAACTTGCAGGATAGGTAGTTTCTATGGAATGGAAGCTTGGGATTGTATTTGGGATCATTGGGGTCAAGGTAACTGTTACTCAAAATAGAAAAACGTTTTTGCTCAATAACTTTTGTTAGGAATCAGGTATTGCAATGAAATTTGCAGAGTAGATAGCTTCTATGGAAAGGACGCTTGAAATTGCTTTTGGAGTCACTCGGGTCAAGCTTACTTTACTAAAAATAGAAAAACGATTTCCGCTCAATAACCTTTGTTATAAGAGTCAGCTGCCTTCGGCAGCTGAATAACTTTTGTTAGTAATGATATATTACGATGAAGTTTGCAGGATCGGTAGCTTAAATGGAAAGGAAGCTTGGGATTGCATTGGGTGTCATTGGGGTCAACGTCACTGTTATTAAAAAATATAAAACCTGTTTCCGCTTGACAACTTTTGTAGGGAATGAAGTATTGCGATGAAACTTGCAGCGTAGGTAGCTTATATGGAAAGGAAGCTTGGGATATCATTTGGGGTCACTGGGATCAAGGTGAAGGTGACTGGTACTAAAAATAGAAAAACGGTGTCTGCTCAATAACTTTTGTTAGAAATGAGGAATTGCGATGAAACATGCAGGGTAGATAGCTTATATGGAAAGGAAGCTTGGGATTGCATTTAGGGTTACTGGGGTTAAGGTCAAGGTCATTGTTACTAAAAATAGAAAAACTGTTTCTGCTCAATAACATTTGTCGGGAATGAGGCATTGAGATGAAACTTGCAGGGTAGGTAGCTTATGTGGAAAATGGGTTTGGGATTGCATTTGGGGTCAAGGTCACTGTTACTAGCTTATATGAAAAGGAAACTTGGAATTGCATTTGGGGTCACTGGGATCAAGGTCGAGAACGTTCTTCCCCATATAGTGAAATCCTTGAGTGTGTAGGGGTTTTTTGGGGAGGGGGGGGGGGGGGGGGGGTGGAGGGGGGGGGGGTATTTGTTAGCCTCTGGCTTACAGTTCTAGTTTTGTTTGATACTTGGTCATATAAACTGTTGTCTTCGGTGGACATCATTTAAGCACAGATATAATAAACTATTCATCTGCTGTTTGCCGCGGTGGGCGAGACACCCTCAGACCGAGGTCTTATTTAAAGTAACTATCCCGCCACTAACAGTCATATTTTATAACATTTATAAATAACTATATGAGAATCCAGACTCTATAGACAAACTATAAATGGCTTTAACCAGCCAGGACAAACTCCAGAACTGGAGCGGTGAGTTAAGAGTTACCAATTCATAATTCATTTTACACATATTCAATCACAGGTACTTTTAAAACCCATTTACAATCCTATACTTTTAATCGGCACATATACATTATAATATGACCTGAACACCTGGATAGAACTTTGATAAAAATAATTGTAGTGTAGTTTTGACGTTATGTGGCGGGTTAGTTTCTTTAATCTATACATGTTTTAAAATAGTTTTATTCAAAGGTAGTTATTTTAGCAATGTTAGTTCAGTTTAGTTCAGTTTAAATATAATTCTTTTTACATCGATTGCGAAACAAGTTCTTGCAACTTAGATAAATCACTCTCGATGACTTCCTGGGTAGAACCAGTACTAAGCAATCTGGATTAATTATCTTGCTCAAGGATAAATAAAGCGGCCGCGGCGAGGATCGAAACCACGACCTCTCGGATGGGAGAGTTGGCGCTAAACCACTGGACCACGCACTTAGCATTGTTTGAGTAATTTGGGAATATACCCCGCTTTAACACATACGTCTGCCTTTCGTATTCACTTTCTCTTTCAGTTGATTTCATCCGACAGTACTTACCAACGTAACACAAACACATCGCCGTGAAATCTTTTTTGTTGTTGATGTTTTGAAAGATATGCGTAATCGCCAACATTGTCAGAACTAAATCCTACTCTGAATACAGGTGATCGTTTTGCTTGTGATCTAACTAACATGAGCACACACGGAACGCCAACTGGAGATTACTGACCACCAAACGGCGCTTCCGCACTCATCTGTTTCGCTCGAAGAACTATGAGATTTGTTTACCACCGGACTATTTCGACAGATCGTCGAGCTCCAATAGATGCTTTCATTTTTATCTGTTTAAAAAGAAAATATGTCTTCAGTTATCTACAATAAATCGCTTCATTATGTAAAACAGTAAAAGTTACATTTATTCACGATTTAGAGTCTTAAACATGTATATGGTAAAGTAAAATAGTCCCCCACCACTTTACCGCCTACACTAACGAAAATATGATGTGCCAAAGCATACATGTTAGTGCGACGAAGTCACGTGAGCGGTGATACAATGGGAGATTAATTCTCCACTAGTTTGCACAGTACAAAGTTTTAGGTCATATACCACTCTTGCATTTCACATAGGCCTCCATTATAGCCTTTTGGCCTACAACCCCTATTCATAACTCCGTAAGGATGATAAAACTTAACTTTTTTTTAAAGACTTATTGTAGAGGTCCTCAAAAATGATCAGCAAATTTGGGTAATGTGCTGCTTTTAGCCTGTAATATTTCACTGAAAGTGGGCAGTCTAGAATGTCAGTAAAGAAATTTAACGTTTTGCAAATATACTTTCAATACTATAATTTCAGTCAAAATATCCTAAATCAACATATTTTATGATGGAAATTACAATATGTTGATGTTTTATGGGGATTTGTTATGATTGGGTAAATTAATCCAGTCATAATCTACCTAACAATCTGACTATATGCCCTAATAGACCCTATGCCTTTTCAATCAATCAGAAGCCCCAAATCAATAGTGGTATTTGACCTTGAACATATACACGGGAGCCTATCGGTTAATCGATGTTCGTGATTTCGGATAATAACGTAATAACTGTTTGTTATAACGATGATAAGGTGCAACAATCGCCTTCTAGAAGACAGAGGCTTTGGAGGACGTCGTCGTGATATGACAGAACGTTTTTAAAAAAGGCCTTAAGTTTTATACAGTACTTTTCATTTCAGTTAAATCATTTGCACCAACGATGTTTGAATTTATTTGCTGTTTCGGCCGATAGTTCTTCTTGAGTGTATACATAATCATACTCTAACCCTTTCGATCACGAAGTGACTACTTTAATATGATATGGATTTTGATAACATTATGACGTATCTCCAAAAACACTCATCATCGTATTAAGCAATCTTGTTTACAAGATTAGATAGCGAATATCTTTCAGAGTGCAGCACTTAAGTACCAGAGTCTGTAGCCATATTCAGATGATCACCGGTCATTACCGTCAATTGTTTATAGTTCCTCGTATAATAGCCATGGAAACTTTTAAAATGTTAAATGGTATGGCACCTCCTGTGTTATCAAATTTATTTAAAAAGCGTGAAAGCACTTATAATTTTAGATATTCTAATATTCTACAGGTACCGCAGATCAACTCCAGTAGTAGATATTCTAATATTCTACAGGTACCTCAGATCAACTCCAGTAGTAGATATTCTAATATTCTACAGGTACCTCAGATCAACTCCAGTAGGTATGGGAAAAACCCATGCTGCTGCAGTGCTGTGGACCTCACTACCTGAGGAATTCAGAAAATGTATACATTTCAATCAATTCAAAATGTTAATGTCCTCGCGGAATGGTAAAGATTGCAAATGTGCAGCCTGCACCTAATTTTAATAACAATTTGATAAACAATGCGGCAGAACATCTAAAAGCGCAGTTTTATTTATATGTGTTTGCATCATATGTGCTTTCTGTAGTCATATTATTACTATTGCTTGCTTTGGTTACTGTGTCTTGCTGGTATTATCTATTTAATCTGATTGTTCTATGTCTTAGATGTTTTGTTTCTATATACTGCTGTTAGGCATGAAGTGCTAATTTGCTTTTAAATCAACTGCTTGCGTTATTATTTAGTGCTTTTACTGCTGTATAATGGTAGTTGCATGCCTGTCATATATCCATGCCTGTCATGTATCCATATAGATAGTCCTTATATTAGAGTGTATTCCTTTTGCTAGTTTATTGATAAATTAATTGCTTCTATTGTCCTACATACAGCCAGTGTCAATCAGTTCTCTTCATTTTTAATATCCCCCAGTCGGTGGTGGGGTGATACGAATCAACCGACTGCTCGTTACTTAGCAAAGGCGTAGGATCCCCACCCTGAAAAGTAACCCACCTGCTGACCGTGGGTGGCGACCCGTGTCGTTGGAGAAGGGAATCCTGGTGGTTGAGTGACGTGGAGATCTGGTAGTTATCTCCGCGTTACAACACACCATTTTGGTCCGGACTTCAACTAGACGGGCTGTCAGATTGGCCCGATCTGATCAATCGGTTTGTCACGCCAGTTATACGGGATCCTAGTTTCTTGTTTAATTCACATCTCTCTCAATCCCTCTCGTTTAATATCTTTCTTACTCCCCTTTTATCTTGTCCTATTTCAACACAATGAAGTAAGGATCCTTTATGGCGGTGGCGCGGGGCTAATCATGTATTTCTGAACGCTTTATAGCTATACTCATGCCACTTTTAGGCGGAACATAGTGCGGCTCTTCGACGTTTTAGTTAAGGGGTTATGTTCGCTGGTGGTATGGATGCGTTAGTTTTATATGAGTATACTCTTCACGTATTCTTGGCATTTGTCTGTCGGATATCCTCAGCAAATGTCCCATTGTTGGACTCCGAGGTGGGTGAGAAGCGTGGAGAACGAATATCAATTTCCCATTATGGAACCCAAACACGCACAAAAACTACTCCTACTGGTTTTAAGCGGTTTAGAGAAGAGTCCGAATCTGAATCTGATGAGGATATTTCTCATTTGAATTGGCCTCGTTTCCTCAATATTATCTCTCTAGAGGATGACAAACCTATCACTAGACTCCTTTTGCCATCTCCAAGGCTTTAACTGGCATCGCCAGTGAGCCAGGAGTGTTGAAAAACTCAATAATCTTGTTGAGTGTGCCAAACAATCACACTGGCAATCTCCTTAAAATTTAAACTTTCGTAAACATCCGTGTGGAATTTATTCCTCAAATTTCTCTCAATTCTTTAAAGGGTGTAGTACGCTCCAGGTAACTCATAATCTTAAGTCTCAAGGTGTGACTGAGGTAACGCGCATCAGTACGAGGCGGAGTGGCAAACTCACTCCTACCAATACTTTTGTGCTTATTTTCAGCACACCAAATCTTCCAAAGAGCATCAAGACTGGATATATCATTCTACCAGTTGACCCCTTTATTCCATCTCTCTTCGATGTTTTACCTTTGATCACCATAGAGAAAGATGCAAGCGAGCAGCTCCTGTCTGTGCCCTTTGCGGCCAGGAGGGTCATAGCGACTTTGCGAATTGCAAAAATCACGCCTCTTGCGTTAACTGCAAGGGAACCCACGGGGTTTTCTCTAAGGATTGTCTGAAGTGGAAGCACGAGAGGGAAATACAGAAAGTTAAGATTGAAAAGAACATTTCTTTTCCTGAAGCTAGGAAGCTTGTTGAGAGTATTACTCCGCCCACTCCATCTGGTAAGTCCTATGCCGATGCGAGTAGAGTCGAGAAAGCAGCTACCTGGTATATCGCGGCGTAGACCGTGTTGACCTGGCCAATACATTCTGACAAGTTTATTACTATTTCACTCTCTATTCAGAATTCCTCTAAAACATCTTCAGCCTCGCAAACTGTGGTCCTCTTGCCTGCCTGACAAGGCCTCTATCTTTTCAGCTAAACTTAAGGCAATTGCACCTGCCTTAAACTATATTTATGATTCCCTTTAATCTCTTCAAACCCTGGGAAATATGAAACATGATAATCCAGTTGTGCTTCAGCTTTTAGAAAAGTACAATCTCTTATTGTTGATAATGTTATTATTTTTTGCTGGCTTCCAAGCCATGTAGGAATACGTGGTAATGATAGAGCTGATAGTGCTGCTAATGTCAAATTACCTTATACTAATTTTAAAAGTTGTAGTAACACATATATTCGAAACGCTTGGGATTTGTCAGTTAACAATAAACTCCATTCAATTAAACCGTTACTCGGAAAATGGCGTTCTAGTAGACCCATTCGTCGAGAGGAAGTTGTCCCAGCCCGGTGCAGGATAGGGCATACACGTTATACTCATTCATATTTATTACATATTGAGCAATTACCAGAATGTATACCCTTTTTTGCACCGTTAACGGTCAAACACATCTTATTGGAATGTGTAGGCTTTGATCCTATGCATCAAAGGTACTACAATGTTACTACTATGAAAGAGTTATTTGATTCTAAAGATTTTAGTCTTGTTTTAGATTTACTGAAAGAAATCAGACTATATAAATCATTATAATATGTTCTTATATATATTTACTTGTTAATATACCCGTTAACGGGCATTTGTTGATTGACATATATAGTTTATATTACTATCATATCATCCTTATTTGTAAATAGTTTTATCTTTATATATTTACATTAATTTTTAATTACAACTTCATTTCTTCATCTTTCATCAGTTTTTGCGCACACTATGACCTATTTATGTGTCGACGTGCCGTAAAACACCATTCATTCATTCATTCATTCATTCATTCATTCATTCATTCATTCATTCATTCATTCATTCATTCATATTTAATATGAGGCGATAAGAGTTTTAGCACTTTCTTAACAGATTTTGCTCCATATAGTAAAATTTCAGTTTTTAATTAATTGTATTCTTAACTAGCTGTTAACAGATTTCAGCATGTGGCAGGTGCAAGATTTTTCAAGGCTGTCCTCTGTGGGATTGACACTGACTGTGTGATTCTTATTTTTAATTGTACAAAATAAAGAATTGCTTATTCAATCTATCATTTAATATTATTTTAAGTTTAATATGTACTATGTATTACTATATAACTATGCTATATACTCTTAACTGGAAACGTTGTCATAACATTGTAAATTGATTTCTCCTTAGATAGCTTTATTTACTGCTGTTATAAATATATACTCAACAAAAAAAAACTTCCGCAACTTTACCCATACATGAAGACACAATGAAACTATATTTTGTTTGGTCTTATATGTTAATACCTTTGTTAAAAGGCCAGCTCTGTCATGATTTTTTTTCCTTGAATCAAACTTGTACGCACAGTTATTCCCCTTGTTTTGGTTTAAACAGCATTTCCGGGTCTTGTGGTTTAAACTTTGATTTAACACAGTTTTGTTCTATTGAAATAAACAGAAGATAACCCCAGCACCAAAAAGACGGAGAAAGTAAGCTGACCTGTTCACTCACTTTTGCGCCATACAGCTTTCAAGAATGAATATTTTCAGATTACCTCCCTTTATAATACGAATATAGTGATTTCGCAATTTGAATAAAACATGTTTAAGCAGCACACTAACTCTGGTTTTTGATGATTATTAAAATTGATCAGAATGATTGAGTGATAAGTATAAAATGATGAAATTGTATCTAGATTGGTGTACAAAGTGTAACAAAGTCAACCCTATGCAAATCACAGCTTAAAATGCGGAAGTTTCTTTTTTTGTTCAGTATACTTCATGTTATATATAGTCGTTTCAAAAGCTCGATAAGAGCTTATGCTGTTTGTTATATGTCTTGCCGACTCAAAATAAAGTTTATCTTATCTGTCTTATCTATAGTCAAAATGGACTACATTGGCTGTTTAAATGTGCTGCAATAAGAACATAGAAGTGTTGACAGTTGCGTAAAGAAAAGAAACGACACACATAACCCATGGAGTTGGAAATCAACAGGAAAAGATGCACGGAGCAAACTAAGCGACAGAAGATTCTAAAAACGGTGTTTCTGGTGTTGGTTTGGGTATGCTTGGTAAGTTTTGGAAGTTATGTTTTATTTTTACTTTGATTCGGATAAATAGATGTTGTAGCATGGTCGGTGACATTTCCTTTGATGAATGCAGAGCATTAAATCGTTTAATTTAGGGTAACTAAAGGGGCGTGGCTACACCGTACTACAACTACCGGATATTGGAATTTAGAGTACGGTCACTATAACATTTGACAGTGTTACTAAGTACACCATGCTACAAAAAAGATAGAGTCTGTCTCAGCTCGTTCGTTATTTAAACACCTCGATGGGCTACGCCCATCTCGGTGTTTAAATAAGTCAACTCGCTGAGACCAGACTCTATCTATTACGTAGCTACTGAACACGTATTTGGAACACACTGTTAGTATCAGTGGTAGAATCTGGAATTAGTAGTTAGGGAGGAGGGGAGGCACCGGGCAAGCAACACATAACATCTTAAAACATATACATATGGTTTGGGTATTGTATGTGCCCTAAAATTGGAACAATTTATGGTAACTTCCGGTCATATCTGACATCAGGCTGGTGTTATGTACACTTTTGGTTCGATGTCGGCACAAAATGATCTCGCTGGCTGCATATACATGATGTATTTTAAACTATTTAGTCGGCATAGAATACAAAATGTTTAAATCTATCCTATTGATTGAATTCTCTAAGCTATATGTTCTTTGTTTCTAGCTATACATATACTTTCTATACGTGCCACACTATTTAAGTTTTTATTATTAACTTTTCAGGGGTTATACCTTGAGATAACGGGGCCAACATTGATAGATCTGAAAATTCGAACCAAGGCCAACTATGAAGAAGTTGCGATTGCAGTGTCGGGCAGGTCCGTCGGCTACTTTATTGGTTCAGCCATAGGTAATTCTACGGTAGTATTAAAGTATAAACAATGTTTTAGAGTTGTAATATAGTCATTGTATTTTTAAGTCGGCTAATATCTTGTCCTCATGGCGGGCAGTACATGCACCACTGGGTTGAAAACGCGGTGACCAACATATGAATAAAGTACATTTGTAGCATGGTCGGTGACATTTCCTTTGATGAATGCAGAGCATTAAATCGTTTAACTTAGGGTAACTAAATGGGCCTGGCTATACCGTACTACAACTACCGGATATTGGAATTTAGAGTACGGTCACTATGACGTCACAGTGTTACTAAGTACACCATGCTACAAAAAAGATAAGAGTCTGTCTCAGCTCGTTGGTTATTTAAACACCTCGATGGGCTACGACCATCTCGGTGTTTAAATAAGCCAACGAGCTGAGACCAGACTCTTATCTATTACGTGTAGAGCATGTATGACCAGTCAAAATGACCAGGTCGCATCAATTAAATATAATTGTTGGCTACTGAAGTACCAACAGCTTAACCGGAATGAAACGCACTTATGAAAGGTCCGGCATTGCACTGAACAAAATGGGGAATAGGGTTACCTTGTTTTTTGAACAATGGGAAGGTTGTATAAGCATCTTGTCTGAGAAAGCTTAATTACATTGTTTGTTCAGAGATCCCGGGTTGACCACATCCTCTTAAAGTTCGTGAATGACGCACTCGGGATCGGTCATCCTAATTATTATATTTTTAGTAATCAATTGGCCAAAACTTATAGTTTGGGGGAAGCTGTGACAGATGAAACAATGAGATGGCCTGAAAAGTAGTTAATTAAATTGTTTACTCCAAAATCTCGTTTTGTGACCCAAATAACTGGTTTCATCCAGAGATTTGTCCATGAATCTGACCGCGTGATGATGAGGAATCGGTGGCATATATTTCCAGGTAAAAGTCCACTGGGACAGACCCATTTTGGCAGATTAGATCGCACACCATTTACTATAGCAGACTGTGCTTCTAGGCTGTTTAAGACAGTTGATTTATTCGAAGTTGCATATTTCACTCTGGTTATTGTGATAGTAGTAAGTAGTTTAATAAAATATATTAAAGACAATTACTTGTGTTAAAGACTTTACTATAGTACAGAATAAAAGTAGATTAATATTTATTCTTTTGTCCCGTGTTAATCTCTATAATAAGCGCTTCCTATAGTTAATGTAAAATGATCACAGGTATAAGGTTCGAGTTGTTGTCCTGTCTTGGCATCCTGGCCACTGGTCGTCCAGCCGCTCTGGGTCATAATAATAAATATAATATATGTTACAGGTGGATTTCTAGCAGACATGTTTGATGGTTTCTGTTTTGATTGGCGATTGTCTGAGTGGCGGTGCTGTGTCTACTGCCTTTGTATTTTGTTTTGAATGGTATTTACGTCATTTTAGCGCATGTTAGGCCATATATGACGGTCGATTTTTTGTGGTAGAAACCACTTCATTTTTCCTGGGTAGAACCAGTACTATATACCTCCAGTCATTCGTAAGAATTGACACTTTCTCACTTGACAAGTCGAGCTCCCAGTGGGATTCGAACCCGCGGCGGTGAGAGGCAAAACAGTTTTAGACGCAGCGTCTTTACTATCCAGGCCGCGGAGGTGACTTTGCACTCTGATCAGCTGTTGTTAAGCCGCTCTGGCTCATAATAATATTCGTACTATACCTTTCAGGTGGTATTCTAGTTGACAGGTTCGGTGGTTTCTGTGAACTTATGATTGGTGTGTGTTTGAGTGGCGGTGCTGTGGCTACGGCTTTCGTACCGTGGTCACCTGTCGTCCAGCTGCTGTGGTTCATCATTGTGGTCCAGGGAACGTTTGAAGGAGTCATTAATATAGGTATGTGTGAACAATTTCAAAACTAACCAACTTTTATAATTTTAGTTTACATTCACTTGCAGTACAAATCAAGCCCAGCTTGGACTGATGATTCTAAAACTAGCTGTGTTCTGCCAAATCAGATATGTCTCTAAAAAACTAAACTAAATATACGCATGTTTTAAATTTTACTTTGCCAGGTCTACACTTTTATTTTCCCCGTGATTGACAGATAATGTGAACAGAACACTATCAGAACACTTTTCTATCAATTCGTTTTATTATAGAATTAAATTGATGCGAATGGCGTTTATGCACGTGCACACTTTGCTGAATCACTCACAAACTGAAGTCAGGCTTTTCGTAAACCAAATTCGGGATTTTCCCATAATCATGCACATGCATGCACATGCATGCACATGCATTAAATCTTAATCTTACGTGTCTGTAACTCCAACCTTTCAATTAAAAATGACATTTTAAGATACAGGAACTCATTTATAATAAATAAATATAATTATTATGACGCAAGAAAAGCAGTTCATGTATCCATACACTTTTTGAAAAAGAAGTTAGGTCTCATCCAATGAAAAGACGTTAAATACCAATATTCTAATGAGGTCGGAAAATACATAATCACTGTCGTGTAACCTGTACGGCTAGTGTACGGCCAGCCGATTTTGTTATTTCCAAGATGGCGGACATGTCAACATCCGAAAAATAAGTGCCTTACATGTTTACTCATTACTGACCTGATTCGGCGTGACATGCACATGTATGCTGACAGTAATGATTCCTTTACACTCGGCTGCATAGTATGTAACAAACGATTTACTACTTTTTGAAGAATTATTGCTGGTCAAAGCATGTCAATTTTTGTCGATCTGAAATCGAAGCTAGGAGTCACACCTGTTTTGAACCATTACTGGCTTGTTTCTTCATGAATCGAAGCGAAATAACTTCTATTACTTACTTTGTGATGATATCTAAATGACCCGATAACTAATTTCTTGTAGACTATGCAATAAATAAGCAACATTCTGATTCAAAAGATATAAGGCTGTACGGTGCGTTACAATTTCAAATTTGCTACTGTACGGCGCGTTTAGAACCCAACTCTGTACGGTGCGATACACATATTTGACAAAATTACTGTACGGCGCGTTATATATAATTGAGGAGTATGGTGTGTTTTAGATGTAGACCATTTCTATATATTTTTGTTCTTTTAAATAAGAAAAGTTGTTTTATTTTTAGTTTCAGAGTTTCAAATTTTGCAAGTTATAGCAAGACACATAGTTCGATAGTTTTAAGGATATGTTGCTCTTTCAGATTTTATGCTGAACTTCGTTGTTCGTCTATATTTGTGTATCTTGTTACAAGAATACTAATCATTAATTGCAATTCTACAAATTGCGGATTATAATTAGAAAGGAAAACGCATAATATTTATGTATTTGAAAATTTGTGCTTGCCTTCATGTTTCACTACAGTGTACACTTTTAGAAAATGTCGTGTATCGCCTAAGTATGGTTATCGAGAGTGATTTGGTTTAAACATATTTAATTTCACATGCATTTATAATATTTGTACACAATAGAAGAACACGGATTAGAACGAAGTAAAATACTGATGATGTTCTTTTCCTTACGGTACAATATTAATTGTACACACTTGATGGCATGTTTAACAGCAGTAATTTTATACGTTTGTAACTGGCACAGTGAAAAGTTAGAAGCAATGAATAGTGCTAACTAAATATTTTATACGTATTCCAGAAAAGCTTATTTAATTACATGAAAGAAAAATAAGATAGTAGAGTAATAAAGCATTCAAAGTGAAAGAAAAATCAACAGCACAACTTCAAATGTTAAATTAAGTTAAGTGAAAGATAATACAATTTAAATGTCATTTTATCACCTTTTGCTTGAAATATTGGTAAATGGGGATTGACACACGGAAGAAGATGCTGCCGTTTTAGAAAATACAACAACAGGGTGAATGAAACGAACTACTGGATAAATCGTTTGAGTTTGTTTTTTAGCTCTACCGTCCGAAGGCTTATGGGATGACGAGTTGTCCGTCGCCCGCCGTCCGTTAACTCTATGACCTTCATTATTAATCGGATCTTTACGAAACTGTGCCAGTGTCTATATACTAATGAAAGCTCGGACAAGTTCGAAAACCAGCAGATCGGATTAGTCTTACCGGAGTTATGGCTCTTGTTTTGCTGAAAAATGCCATACCAAGCCTTGTGAACACTCTAGCACCTTCATTTATTAAATATTAATCGGATCTATACGAAACTTTGCCAGTGTCTTTATATCAATTAAAGCTGAGAGAAGTTCGAAAACCAGCCAGATTGGAATTATTTCACCGGACTTATGGCCCTTGTTTTGCTGAAAAAATGCCATATAAAGCCTTGTGAGCACCTTCATTTATTATTTGATCTTTACCAAACTTGCATAGATTGTTAATATCAATGAAAGCTCGGACAAGTTTGAAAACCAGCCAGATCGGGACCAGTAACAGCGGAATTATGGCCCTTGATTTTGTTAAAAATGCTATGTTTTGCCTCGTTAGGACGATAGGGCCTTCATCTTGCATCCGATCTTTACGAAACTTTACCAGATTTTTAATATCAATGACAGCTCGGAAAAGTTTGAAAACCAGCCAGATCGGACCAGAAACAGTGGAGTTATGGCCCTTGATTTAGTTAAAATTCATATACTTTGCCTCGTTAAGAAGAAAAGGCCTTCATCTTTCATCCGATCTTTACGAAACTTTACCAGATTGTTAATATCAATGAAAGCTCGGACAAGTTCGAAAACCATCCAGATTGGACCATTTACATCGGAGTCATGGCCCTTGATTTTCTGAAATATGCTATATCTTGGCCCCATTAAGACGAAAGGGCCTTCATTTGGCCGGATTTCATTGAAACTTTGCAATGATGATCGGTACCAAGCCTAGTTGTACATAGTCACCGTGTTCCATTTGAATGATTTTGGCGGAGCTATAGCCCTTTAAAGGTTTTAATACACAAACTTTGTTCAGACTAGTTCTCCTGAACCCCTGGCCGGACTAAAACGAAACTTTTTAGGGATGATCAATTCCATGTCTAGTTCTGCAAATCTTTGCCGTTTTCCGGTCGAATGATTTTTGGCAGAATTATGGCCCTTTAAAGGTTCTAATACACAAAATTTGTCTGATCTACTTCTCTTGAACCCCTCGTCAGATTTCAATGAAACTTTGCAATGATGATCGGTACCAAGCCTAGTTGTACATAGTCACAGTGTTCCATTTGAATGATTTTGGCGGAGCTATAGCCCTTTAAAGGTTTTAATACACAAACTTTGTTCTGACTAGTTCTCCTGAACCCCTGGCCGGATTTAAACGAAACTTTTTAGGGATGACCAATTCCATGTCTAGTTCTGCAAATCATTGCCGTGTTCCGGTTGAATGATTTTTGGCAGAGTTATGGCCCTTTAAAGGATTTTGATACCACAAATATTTTCCGGGCTAGTTCTCCTGAACTGGCTGGATATAGACGAAACTTGACAAGGATGATCAGTATCAAGCCTAGTTGTGCATATCATCGCCATATTTCGGTTGAATGATTTTCGGTGGAGTTATGGCCCTTTAAATGTTTTAATACACAAACTGTCCAGATTAGTCTCTTCTGAACTCTTTGTCAGATTTCAGCGAATTTTGGCGGGGATGATCAGTACTAAGCCTAGTTGCACCTGTCATTGCCATGTTCTGGTTGAATGAATTTGGCAGAGTTATGAGCCCTTAAAGATTTTAATACACTAACTTTGTCTAGACTAGTTCTCCTGAACCTCTGGCTGGATTTCAACGAAACTTTGCAGGGATGATCAGTACCAGGCTTAGTTGTGTATCTCATCACCATGTTCCAGTTGAATGATTTGTGAAAGACTTATGGCCCCTTATACATACACTTTATCTTGAGCCAGTAGAGCGACCATACGCCCTCTTGGGCCTCTTGTTTCATATATATTTATATACCGCGCTGAAGATAAGAATGTTTGTGACCTAGGATACAGTTTCGTCTTCAAAGAGAAGAGTTTTCAGTGTTGTTGATAGATGGGGAATTGAATTTAGCAATACATTTCTTATATCAGTGTACTTCAGTTAAAGGAGAAGTGTTCAGCGTTTTATACGAGTTCACATTTCTCAATGGCGAATCGACCATCTTTTTTGAAAACAGGTCGTTGTTGAGGGAACTGCTATTTAAACGCATTCTAGTGTCAGTATTTGAAGGTTTCTTTGTGGGAAGTAGTGAACCTTCAGGTAAGTTATTCCATTCGCGAATGACAGAGAAAAGAGTCGTAGTGTTATTTTGCATGGGCATTAATAGTTTGGATGTTCAGGGAATTTTCGTAGGTTATTTCTAGAGATGTTACCGACAGAAGTTGGAACTAAATTGATTGAAATTGATTTTATAGTCGCACCAACAGCAAAGGTCATATGGCGACTTTCCAGCTTCCACTGGTGGAAGAAGACCCCAGGTGCCCCTTCGGGCAATTTCCGTGCACGGGCGGGCACCTGGGTAGAACCACCGACGTTCCGCAAGCTATCTGGATAGCTTCCTCACATAAAGATTCCTAGGTAGGAACTAAAAGAGGACATTTGGGATTAAATGGTTGACCATTTTATAAATCATGATGGAGTTCCCCAACCGATGTCTCTGTATAGGTTGTCAATATAGACATGTATAGGTTGTCAATATAGACACGTATATGTTGTCAATATAGACACGTATAGGTTGTCAATATAGACACGTATAGGTTGTCAATATAGACACGTATAGGTTGTAAATATAGACACATATAGACACGTATAGGTTGTCAATATAGACACGTATAGGTTGTCAATATAGACACGTATAGGTTGTAAATATAGACACGTATAGGTTGTCAATATAGACACGTTTTGTTGCTCTAGTACTATCCGTGCATCCTCATTTTGTATTTTGCGTACTCATATTTGTCATATTACGTTATATTATACGAAATTGTTTGCAATAAGTCCCTCGTGCCAAACACGATCAAAGGTTTTGCTGATATCACAGAATATCGCCCTTATTTCATCTCCAGAATCTAGAGCTTTACTGAAGAAGTTGTATAAGTGTGTTTGGCACGAGGGACTTTTTGCAAAATTGAAGGCTGCTAGTATTACAGGAAATCTATATTGACAATCTAACAGAGAAATCGTTTGGGGGAACTCATGGAAACAGGCGCCGTAAACGTAAATTCATCAAGTTTTATAAAATGGTCAACCATTTAATCCCTTCTTCTGTCGGTAACATATCTAGATATAATCTACGAAATGCCATGAACATCCAAACTATTAATGCCCATGCAAACTATCACTACGACACTTTTCTCTCCTCTGTCATTCGCGAATGGAATAACTTACCTAAAGATTCATGTCACGCCGCAACATGTTTTCTTTCCAAAACTCACTTAATCGTGATACATGTAGTAACAACATTCCATTAAACTACTACTTCCCACAAAGAAAACTTCACATACTCTTCCTAGAATGCATTTAACTGGCATTTTCTCGCCATTGTGTATCTGTGGACTCGTAGAAAACGCTGAACACTTCTTTTTCAAACTGCAATAAGTTCACCGATATAATAAATGTATTGCTAAATTCAATTCCTCGTCTACCAACACAACACTGAAAACACTTCTCTTTGGAGACGAACATGTACAACCATTATTATCTTCAGCGCGGTACACACACACACACACACACACACATATATATATGTATATATAAAAGAAACACATCTCAAAACGATTTACCCAGTACAAGTTACTACTGTTTAGTAGTAACATTTTGGTCGTAAACTGTGTATTGACCAGACTACCCAGTTGCTATATATAATTAATCAGTTTCTATATAGAATATATATAGCATACAGTAGTGTATATATATATACGTTAATTTGTATAAGCGTATCTTGTGTAATATTTGATAATATTATGAGGTAATAATGCACACGCCTTCTGTAGTACTGTTTCTCTTAAAAAAAAGAAATAAAAAGCAATATACCTAGAGGTATTTAAGAGACGTGTGTATTATGTGGAGGTATTTAAGAGACGTGTGTATTATGTGGAGGTATTTAAGAGACGTGTGTATTATGTGTCGTGTATTATTTCACTCGGGAAGACAATATTCCGATTTGAGTAGTTCGTTTTATTATTTCTTTCACTGTGAATGCCTTATTACTCTACTATCTCATGTTTCTTTCATTTAATTAAATAAACTATTCTGGAATACGTATTCACTATTCATTGCTCCTTCCTACAGAAATTATGTTATAAACATGCCATCAATTGTGTACAATTAATATTGTACCTAGGTAAAGAACATCATACGTATTTTACCTTCGTTTTAATCCGTGTTCTTCTATTGTGTACACATAGTGTAAATACATGTGAAATAAAATATGTTTAAACCAAATCACTCTCGATAACCACACGTAGGTTTCTAAAAGTGCACACTGGTAAAACTTGGAGGCAAGAATACTTTTTCAAATACAAAAACATTATGTGTTTTTCTTTCTAATTATAATCTGCAATTTGTAGAATTGCAAATAAGAATAAGTATTCTTGTAACAAGATACACAAACGTAGATGAACAAGGAAGTTCAGCATAAAATCTGAAAGAGCGCAACATATCCTTCAACCTATCTATGTGTCTTTCTATAACTTGCAAAGTTTGAAACTCTGAAACTAAAAATAAAACAACTTTTCTTATTTAAAAGAACACACATATATAGAAATGGTCTACATCTAAAACACACCAAAACTCAATTATACATAACGAATATGTGTAACGCACCGTACAGATTTGGGTTCTGAACGCGCTGTACAGTAGCAAATTTGAAATGGTAACGCATCGTACATCTAACACTTTTTGTATCAGAATTTTGCTCATTTATTGCACAGTTGACAAGAAATTAGTTATCGGGTCATTTAGATATCATCACAAAGTAAGTAATACAAGTTATTTCGATTCGATCCGTGAAGAAACAAGCCAGTAATGGTTCAAAACAGGTGTGACTCCTCGCTTCGATTTCAGATCGACAAAAATTGATATGCTTCAGCGACGATTTTTCAAAAAGCAGTATATCTTTTGTTATATACTATGCAGCCGAGTGCAAAGGAATCATTTATCTAACTGTCAGCATACATATATATGCATGTCATGCCGAATTAAGTAAGTAATGAGCAAAAATGTAAGTCACTTACTTTTGGGATGTTGACATGTCCGCCATCTTGAAAATAACAACATCGGCTGGCCGTACCTGTAGCCGTACAGGTTACACGACAGTGATAATTGCGATCTAGTTGTACGCTACCTTATCTAATGTTTTACTTCTATTGTTGTCCTATACAGCTGGTCAAAAGCTCATTTTGAATATGTGGAAGTAGAGCGCGGCTTCCCCACTACACATACTGCATGGGGGATTTGGTATTGGCTCGTTTATCATCCCGTTGATCGCCAACCCCTTCCTAGCGATTCCAAAACCAACAGCAGCTGGTAACCAATCCAATAGTTCTATATTTAATACAAGTGATGTGGGATGCACGAGCCCTGAATCTAAACCTGCAGAACTGATTAACACTCTTGATACGTTTGTCAATTCATCAATAGATTTTGACTTTGTTAATGGTACGGTATTCAAAGCGCCCGAGTATGAAGTAGAGTACATCAGGGAATCCAGGATTGAATACGCATATCTCATCTCGGCGCTTCTCACGATGGCACTGTCAACTGTATTTTATGTTTACCATGTAAAAGATCGCAAAGTTAGAAAACAGGATAATATTGAAATGAGACGCAGTAACAGGGGTACAAGAAAACGCTCCTTCAAGGAGATGGTCAACCCGGCTTCTTGTGCGGGTGGTAACCTAGTCTACGGTATAGAAATCTTCTTTCTTCTATTCATATATTTCGTAAACATAGTCGGTGGTGAACGAATCATGGGAAAGTTCATTAGAGCCTTTGCGATTGAGCAGCGCGGTTTTTCTGTCGACGAAGGCAGCTACTTGAACACAGCTTTCTGGATCAGCTTTGCTGTTGGACGAATCTCCGGCTTCTTTGCCGCTCGCTGGATTCCCATAAGGACTCTCATTCTAATAGAAACCGGCGGCGTCTTTGTGACGTCCATTTTAATGAATATCTTCGCGGCTGACAACTCAATTGCACTGTGGGTGTTGACGCAACCTCTTGGACTGTTTCATGCACCGTGCTTCCCTTCTGGTATAGGTTGGGGCAACCATCACGTTGAAATGACGGGGGTAGCGATCACGTTTCTACTTCTAGGCGGTTCCCTTGGCGGAATCGCATATCTCCGTTTAACTGGATACCTATTTCAAACATACGGGGCGAGAGCATTCCTCTATCACATAATGGGCTACGGAATCGCTTCATTTGCACTCGCCATAATCCTTGACTTAGTCGGGGCTCAGCATGGGAGTAGATTTAAAAAGTCTGATGATGTCGGTATACATCTACAGGAAATATCCGGGAAGGACGTTGACGCGGATCTGTTGGATTACAAACATAATGATGCTATCAAATGAGTTTGGCGTATGTGATTTCTGAGAAGGATGTTGACGCGGACTTCCGGATTATAGACATATAAGAATGCTAAAATACGACTTGGTCGTATGTAATTTCTGAGAAGGATGTTGACTTCCGGATTATAGACATAAGAATGTTTCAACATTTCTTACGTTATTTTGATTTTCGGTCAGCCATGTCAACTTGAATGAAGACGGTATCTAATATATTTGTGATAAATAAAAATATGCACTTCATTGGAAAAATAGGTACGACTTTATTTGATCACATAACGTCCCTTGTTAGCAGTGTCGAACACCCATTTAATATTCTATTGTATGACACACGTGCAATTCAACCTGGAACGATTTTGATCGGTTGAGTTAAACCTGTAACACTACGCATGTTTATTAACTGAAACTATTTTATTTTATTACAAATTCACCCAGATCTGAGTCATAAACTTATGACTACCGGATTATAGACATAAAAAAAGCCTCGTTAAAATTAAAAATAATTCATAACTCGTTTCATAAATCTTATTTGAAATGGGAACTCGTTTAAGATCCTCTATATATCCCTCACATATAAGATGCATCTTTTCCCCATTGTCGTTAAATTGCAATGTGCTGCATTATTAAAATCGTTCTCAAACCATATAATATATTTTTCTCGTGTATGTTATATTTGTACTGCTTCTTGAGGACCATGTGACCGAGTACTGCTTCTTGAGGACCATGTGACCGAGTACTGCTTCTTGAGGACCATGTGACCGAGTACTGCTTCTTGAGGACCATGTGACCGAGTACTGCTTCTTGAGGACCATGTGACCGAGTACTGCTTCTTGAGGACCATGTGACCGAGTACTGCTTCTTGAGGACCATGTGAGCAAGAGTGCCGTATACATTGCACCTACGAGACAAATATACATCTTTTGTACCATAGCTCTGATGGTTTTACAAAAGGTCGTTGTGTAGACCGTGCAATAACTGCCAACTATGTCAGTTATAGCACGGCTGCAATATACCGACAGTTTTTGCACGGGTCTATGCAAATGATATCATAAGCAGGAAGAAAGGAAAACCATTAGAACTGTGGTTCACTTTTTATTGCATACTTTTATAGGCCATGTTTATATAAGTTTTCAGAAAGAATAATGCAGATATGTCACGATACTTTCATTAACAACCACCGCATCTCAATTGATGCAGTTAATGCACAACACCGATAAGCATGCGTCGTAGTTGACCTAGACTAAAACCACTACATGTATATAAATAGATTGGCCTAAACATATTTTATTTCTCGAATTGGTGCATAAATACATTTAACAGTACGTTAAGTAAAGGATTGAAACGAAAGAAAACTTTTAAAGTTCCTCTAAGTTAAACCTCCCTAGTTGTCGGTGACGGATTAGTAAACATTGAGCATTTCTGTTTAAACCTTCATACAATCCTTGAAGAATACTATATATATCTGATACAATCACTGAGTAAAAATTATGCACGGAATAGTAAAAACGTACAAAAAACTTTCCAGAAAAACGAGTGTGAAATTAGATTCTGTCCTTGACATATATACACATATTCGACAATAACTCTATCTCATCTTCGCTCTAAAATTCTTTATAAGCGTAACGAATGCCTAAGGTCGCAGGTGTTTTATGTGATGATGTGATAAAAGATTGGATAAAAAGGCTCATATTCTGTCATTGCATCCAACTCTTATTAAAATCAATAATCCACAGTCACTCATGTAAGATCCGCTATGTAGCAACAGTTTTGCTGACTCATTGACAACTTTAACGCATTCAAGTTGCAAACAGACATTTGTGTTAGCATTTTGTTTTCCAAGTCGTTTTTCTGTTCTTTTAAAGCTAACTATCAGAGTCATGGACACATATCGGTGTGTTAAGTTGAAATTCTTTAGGGTATATATTATTAACAATAGTAGAAAATAAAGGGTTGTCAATGTTCAGTGTGTCATCCAGATACCGAGAGATGTCATTAAAGGCTTCGATAACATCTGCCTGGGTATCTGGTGAAAGACTCAACATGAAATCTCTTTCATAGCAATATAACAACAAATCCGCGACACGGGGTACACAGTTCATATAAGTTACCAAGAATTTGTCTATAAACTGTCGATCCATACCTGACAAAAATATAATCTAATACGAAGATGAGTGCTTCACAAACTTCTTGGCAAGTCCATGTGGTTCCCGGGGGCCCCGTTTGGTCACGGGGCGAATAATAGGGCCACTGCAGATCGCTTTGTAGGGGTAGGCAGAGGGGTAAAATGCCCCCAAATTCATGTTCATTTTATAATTTTTGTTCATGTTCATTAAAGGTCTTCATCATGATACCTGCATTGTTTCAGGCGCCATCTCATTCATACCAAAAGAGAAGTGGCAGAAAAACAATAAACGTGGCTCCAGCGTAAATGGAGTTTCTACGATAGAATTTGCAGCAACTCTGTAGTTCAGGGTGAGAAGGTTCTAGGCCAATTTTCCAAATTTTATCTCGATGTACATGGAGAATGAGCCTGGCATGTTCATGCCTGTTAGGCGCCATATAACCTTTCATGTGTTGGTGCGCCTTAATACCCAATTCAATTCTTAGCAAGTCCACATAGTGTAATTTTCTAAACCGCCGTTAGTAAAAAACGCTTTAATATAATTATAGGCCAACAATCTAAGACCCATGACGTCTACCTAAAGCCCCCCACCCTCAAAAGGACGGTGACGTTTTTCTACAATCGTGTCTTGTCGTGCCCTCAATGTTTTTTCTCTATTTGCTATGGCTTCTGCTAGGTCATTGAGTACCATCTTTGTTGTTTTCTAGGCTATTGTGTTTTTTTTTGTATTTATATATACAAGAGCATCTTTGTGTTTTACCTATATTGCCTATTAATGCTGCCTTGTTGGTTAGAGAATAGTTCATAGCGGGGATTTCTTTATTTACACTGTCCCATTTTATTGGGATGACAGTAGGGAAAGTGTGAGGTTTGGTCCACCCTAGAACCTGATTTAAACCCCCAGCGGCATTTTTTGCCACTGATCGTTCCAAGGCGGTAGCCCTATTGTCAACCCTTTTGTGTTTGTGATGTCTTATTTGGCCTTTTATTCATCTGTAAAGTTGTTCTTCGTTTAGGTGTGTGTTTGTGGTTGACTGTCGTCCTTGAATGCTACTTTTCGTGTTCGATATTTATATCTATATTTAATTCCTGTCGCAATGAAATTGCGGGTTCTTTAACGGATTTCTTTACTAAGTGGTGTAAGCGCGAGAACGCAGAGAACTTATTGGATGAAACTATTTCTGAAATTATAGAATTACGTATATTAGTTTACGCATCAAATCCATCCCAAAAGACAGAAGTTCCAACAATATAATTATTATCTGACGATTACATTATATCAATACGTTGAATGCAGAGCTAATTTGTATAGGGGGAGGGGGAGAGCTAATTTGTATAGGGGAGGGGGGGGGGGGGGGTACGAGTAGCACACTACGCACGGGTGATTTTCTCACCCCCAGGGTTTTGCGTTTGTTGTTGTTCTTATGCATAGTGCACACAAAAGTGGTACAATGTGTTTGTGATTGCTTTTATCACCAACAACAGTTGATTACGGTTACTTACTACCCTGTATAATTATGGACAGTATAGTATGGTTATTATATAACCATGTATGATTGTTTTTGTGTTAAGTAACCCGTCAATTAGTTTAACAGTTTTTAATGTTTGTATGTGTATATTATGTATACACACCTTTTCTATGTAACACGTATGTTATAGACACACTCTGTATGTGTCACGTGTGCTAATAGCACAGACATCGTCTCTGATTCCACTCGCATCCGAACTGCAAGAGCGCTTTCGGTCTATTGACCTTCTTCAGTTGCAACATGCAATCTTAAACGATTTCTATTTAACGTATACGTTTTCTCATTAACTAATGTAATGAGGTTTTACTTTATGAAGGTACACTGTGATAGACCAAATAAGTATATATAGTTTATTCAATCTGTCCTAATAAGATTATCATACATATTGAATACTTTATATATGTGCGGTTTTTATTGAAAATGATATTTCAAAGTACAGTAGTACCGTAAGACATGTCGGGTTGATACCGCATATATTGTCTTTTAATAAAAATGCAGCAAGATTTATAGACACGACTGGGTCGATACCGTCTTAAATGTGCCTTATGATAGCACGTATTCCGAGGAATACCGTATTTGTAATTTACTCGTCGGGTTGATACCGAAACAAATTTGGAGTACCTCCAAATGTGAGTAAATGTGTTTTAAAGACAGATAATATATATATATATTAGCAAACTATGACACGAATGTGTAATACAGTATATATTCCGAGGAATATGCAGTTTACACGTCGGGTTGATACCGAAACAAAATCTGGAGTAAGTCCAGAAGTGTGTAAATCTGTACTGTAACAGAGATAGTATCTGTTGTAAAGATTGCTAACCGAAATGCATTATACGATGTTTTCAGAGCTGAAAACGTGCGTGTAATTCAATCGATGTAGGGACAATATCTCGCTGCTGGTGTTTATACACTAGGTAGTGCGTTGGTACTTAATTGGTTCCATCTGTGTATCTACAGTATTCCTTTTGTTAGCTGTTTCGCCGCGAATCAATTGACGCGCTCAGTGTGATCAGCTAATTCACGCTTAAGGTGGGAAGTTCTTCTGACCATGTTACCGCCGATATATCAGGATTGAATTAGCGTTATCCTCTTAATCACCCTTCGGCAGTAATCTGATAATGTACGAGATCTCTACTGGGTAATGATTAATTTAATGTCATTTGTATGTAAGCACAGAAAAACTAAAATCTAAAAACAGTGTTTACTTTCATGCGCATATTTTACCAATTCCTCTGTCTGTATTTCTTACTGTATATATTTGTATACGAGCATTTATTTCTCAAAAGTGTGTTTCCCATTTTTCAGATTACATAACGTAATATGTATGCTCATTACAGTATTATTCAATACATTGACGTACCCTATTCATAAGTTTATGTATTACTGTATACATAAGTTTATGTATTTAACTAAGCGTACGAATACATACTGTATCTTTTTGAAACTACTCTTTTCAATTACAAGGAATAGGTGATGCAAGGAATAGGTGATGCTATTCCACAGTATTGAGTGAGATTCATTTAAACACTGTGAAATCTCAGATGAGAAAACCCGATATAGTAAATAATTTCCATAGGTTATTGCAACTCAATCCGCCTATTGTTAGGTGTATTCCGTAAGAGTACAACCTACGACAATTTTAATATTGTTAAAAGTACAGTATAACCACAATGGTAATATTTAATAACAGCTTCTGGTTTATTCCGTAAATTACAGACCAAACTTATTTCAAATAATACGTCACGCAAGATGTTCGTATTTTATTCAATGGGTTTTACTTTACTTTACCTATTACCTATATGGAATAGGCTAAGTTGGTATATACAATATACGTGTAGTTTGAAAACACTGCGTTACTGATTCATTGATATTAGAAAAATAAATGCATCACTTTAGATAGAGTACACATACATTCGTATACATAATTGTGTTTGAAATGCATGCAATTAGAATTGACATAATATAGACATATTATACACTGTTGTATTTTATATAAACTGTATGTTTTTGTAGCACTGTCCGCCAGAACGGAGTGTTTTAGTAAACGTTTATTTGTCTTTGCACAAGGGTCATGTTTGACCTATTGCAATTGATTACATTGATGTACACATTGTAAGGTTCATGGAGGATGGCCTCGAACCTCCATGGACCTATGACGAGGCACAATAAAAGTTCTTCTTCTTCTTCATAATGAATTTATGTTTTTTCAAAAACAATACTGAGTGAGATTCGTGTATACATTGTGAACTCTCAGGCGAATAATTACGATATAATAATGTCCATCAGTTATTGCAACTCCATAACCGTAGTGTTAGTTTTATTCCGTAAGACTATATCAAGTAGATATAAAAGTCGAACAGAAAAAGTAGCATACACGTACCATAGATGTGTATATGGTATACGTTTTCGTAACCAGCCTGTTTTCAATATGAATACATCCACGAGTATTCAATAACCAACTTCAACAGTGTGTTATTCTTGCAACGAAATAACTCTGTACTATCCATATGAAATATTAAACTAACTATACACACTATCATCTCAAATTGTATGCATTTACGGTTAAAAAACCATATTAGTGTATGACAGAATAAGATCTCGTGTAGAATTTGCATTTTAGTCCATAATATATTTATGGTCATCAGAATTAGCAATCTGGAGGTTCTCAACCCTTGCTAGACCCGAAGGGAAGCAAGTTAGGGAGTCCTCGGCCTCGCGATAATCTGGGTCGCTGAAAGTACAATTTGTATAAGGGGGGGGGGGGGGGGGGGGGATGGGTACGAGTGTCTGACCAAAGAAGAGATTCCAGATTGCCTCGTGGAAGCGGCCTGCCCAGTTAGCACACTACGCACGGGTTATTTTCTCACCCCCAGGGTTTTGCGTTTGTTGTTGTTCTTATGCGTAGTGTTCACAAAAGTGGTACAATGTGTTTGCGATTGCTTTTATCACCAACAACAGTTGATTACGGTTACTTACTACCCTGTATAATTATGGACAGTATAGTATGGTTATTATATAACCATGTATGATTGCTTATATATGTATATTATGTATACACACCTTTTCTATGTAACACGTATGTTATAGACACACTCTATATGTGTCACGTGTGTTAATAGCACAGAAATCGTCGCTGATTCCACTCGGATAGACAATAATCCGAACTGCAAGAGCGTTTTCGGTCTATTGACCTTTTTCAGTTGCAACATGCAATCCTAAACGATTTCTATTTAACGTATACGTTTTCTCATTAACTAATGTAATGAGGTTTTACTTTATGAAGGTACACTGTGATAGACCAAATAAGTATATATAGTTTATTCAATCTGTCCTAATAAGATTATCATACATATTGAATACTTTATATATGTGCTTTTTTTTTTATTGAAAATGATATTTCAAAGTACAGTAGTACCGTAAGACATGTCGGGTTGATACCGCATATAATGTCTTTTAATAAAAATGCAGCAAGATTTGTAGACACGACTGGGTTGATACCGTTTTAAATGTGTCTTATGATAGCACGTATTCCGAGGAATACCCTATTTGTAATTTACTCGTCGGGTTGATACCGAAACAAATTTTGGAGTACCTCCAAAAGTGAGTAAATATGTAATAAAGACAAATAATATATATATATATGAGCAAACTCTGACACGAATGTGTCATACAGTATACATTCCGAGGAATATGCAGTTTACACGTCGGGTTGATACCGAAACAAAATCTGGAGTACCTCCAGATGTGTGTAAACCTGTACTGTAACAGAGATAGTATCTGTTGTAAAGATTGCTAACCGAAATGAATTATACGATGTTTTCAGAGCTGAAAACGTGCGTGTGACTCAGTCGATGTAGGTACAACGACTGATGAAATATCTCGCTGCTGGTGTTTATACACTAGGTAGTGCGTTGGTACTTAATTGGTTCCATCTGTGTATCTACAGTATTCCTTTTGTTAGCTGTTTCGTCGCGAATCAATTGACGCGCTCAGTGTGATCAGCTAATTCACGCTTAACGAGCACTTCTGCTTATATAACACCTTTGCTAGAGAAGGACATTGTTTCCCAGCATGCGACCTTTATGGAGACTATAAGGGTTATGTAAATAGTAAGCAGACGAGGCGCTCTACAAGTAATGGATACCCAAACTCCACAAAATTCCATACTAATCCCGTTGTATTGCTAATTTAAGATAATGTACTACGACCAATATATCAAAACTATTCACTTCATGACTTTCCGCGATTAAAGAACATATTATTAAATACTGCGGAAAGGCTTTTGAAAACGCGTGAATCAATCTGTTTTGGGCTTTCTTTACAAACGCCCTTTTGCTAATTATAATTTGTGGACTTGTGCTGATGTTTGTAGAGCGTTATCTTTTCTTCTCGATAACATCTTTATACGATAGGGTAAAACTGTTTACCGCCTGGTTGTTGGTATCCATATGGGTACTAACTGTGCAACACTTGTCGCAGATTTGATTTGAACTGATATGAAAGAGATTTTATGTTGAGTTTGTCGCCTTCTAGCCAGAGTGAAGTTATTGATGGGTTTAATAATACATCTTGGTATCCAGATGGCATACTCAATATTGATAATCCTTTCTTTGCTCATATGGAGGGTGAGCTCACGTTGAATAAAGCCAACAGTTCGGATATTGAAGCAGTATTCCTCGATCTTCATCTCTCAGTTTCTAATGAGTTCATACATACTAAAATATATGATAAGAGAGATGACTTCAACTTTAACATCGTTAAATATCAACACCTGGATGGAGGTGTACCTCGTGCTACATCATACGCGGTTTATATCTCCCAGCTCATTCGTTTTGCTAGAGCTTGATAATAATGTTATAGAATTCAATAATCGAAATCAAGTTATTACAAGCAGTGTTTTCATTATCACAAACTACGTAGATCTTTCTCAAAACTGTAATGCCGCAAAAATAACCTCCCGCAGAAGTACAACACCAACCTTAAACACTTCTGCGACTGGGAATATCACAACCCTTATTTTGTGGAGATGTGGTCTATAAACTTCGAAAGTTAAAGAGATCTGGCGGGTTTCCCGACCACTTTACAAAATTAATCAGAAAGTTCGTCAGAAAGGGACACGGCCCTTTAGCATTACAACGCACTTAATGTTTAGTGATTGACCCCTCTACAGTCAGTCACTAGGCTTTAATTATCCCTTGTACGATGACTGTACAATCTCTTGGGACTCTATGATTTCCCCTACTGAAACCCAGATCAAGGGAGGTAGGTGCATGAGTTTTGGTCCCTCGTTTTCTGGTGATACCCTAGATTGTTTTCACTTTGGCGGCAACTGCAGTTGTTGTTCAGTACAATTCTGTATACGTCCTGAGATATTTCTTATTTTGTATGTTAAATAGCTTTACAACAACATCTTAGTGTTTCCTTTGTTAGTTTCTCTGGATGTGGAATTTATTGTTAGATAATTCCATGTGATGTGACGTAGTTTTGTTTGCACTGTCTTGTCTTTTTGGGCGCTGAAGACAGGATAATAGCGAGGATTGTGTACACATAAAATCGATTTAAGCTAACCTGTAGGCCTTATTTCCTACTGACCGTTCCAAGTCGGTAACCCTGTCTTCACCACCCTTTCTGTTGTAGTTTTGTCTTTTTCATTGTATAACTAATTAAATATTGCTCCTTGTTTGTAGCACGGTGCGGACCTACGATGCCATGTCGTTAGTACGCTGTGTAAGATAGGCTTTCCATCACCCATGTAAAACGCGGATAACCATATTCGGTATGCAAGAAAATATGAAGATTATTCCGGTGTGATAATGATATGCGAGTTATGCTAGTATGATATGCGAGTTATGCTATTATGAAATGCGAGTTATGCTAGTATGATATGCGAGTTATGCTAATATGATATGCGAGTTATGCTAGTATGATATGCGAGTTATGCTAGTATGATATGTGAGTTATGCTAGTATGACATGTGAGTTATGCTAGTATGATATGCGAGTTATGCTAGTATGACACGTGAGTTATGCTAGTATGATATGTGAGTTATGCTAGTATGATACGTGAGTTATGCTAGTATGACACGTGAGTTATGCTAGTATGATATGTGAGTTATGCTAGTATGATATGTGAGTTATGCTAGTATGATATGTGAGTTATGCTAGTATGACACGTGAGTTATGCTAGTATGATACGTGAGTTATGCTAGTATGATATGTGAGTTATGCTAGTATGACATGTGAGTTATGCTAGTATGATATGTGAGTTATGCTAGTATGACACGTGAGTTATGCTAGTATGATACGTGAGTTATGCTAGTATGACACGTGAGTTATGCTAGTATGATACGTGAGTTATGCTAGTATGATATGTGAGTTATGCTAGTATGACACGTGAGTTATGCTAGTATGACACGTGAGTTATGCTAGTATGACACGTGAGTTATGCTAGTATGATACGTGAGTTATGCTAGTATGACACGTGAGTTATGCTAGTATGACACGTGAGTTATGCTAGTATGACACGTGAGTTATGCTAGTATGACATGTGAGTTATGCTAGTATGACATGTGAGTTATGCTAGCGAGATATGTGAGTTATGCTAATATGACACGTGAGTTATGCTAGTATGATACGTGAGTTATGCTAGTATGACACGTGAGTTATGCTAGTATGACACGTGAGTTATGCTAGTATGACATGTGAGTTATGCTAGTATGACATGTGAGTTATGCTAGTATGACATGTGAGTTATGCTAGCGAGATATGTGAGTTATGCTAATATGACACGTGAGTTATGCTAGTATGATACGTGAGTTATGCTAATATGATACGTGAGTTATGCTAGTATGACACGTGAGTTATGCTAGTATGATATGTGAGTTATGCTAGTATGACATGTGAGTTATGCTAGTATGACACGTGAGTTATGCTAGTATGATACGTGAGTTATGCTAGTATGATACGTGAGTTATGCTAGTATGACACGTGAGTTATGCTAGTATGATATGTGAGTTATGCTAGTATGATACGTGAGTTATGCTAGTATGACACGTGAGTTATGCTAGTATGATACGTGAGTTATGCTAGTATGATACGTGAGTTATGCTAGTATGACACGTGAGTTATGCTAGTATGATATGTGAGTTATGCTAGTATGACATGTGAGTTATGCTAGTATGACACGTGAGTTATGCTAGTATGATATGTGAGTTATGCTAGTATGATATGTGAGTTATGCTAGTATGATACGTGAGTTATGCTAGTATGATACGTGAGTTATGCTAGTATGATATGTGAGTTATGCTAGTATGATATGTGAGTTATGCTAGTATGATATGTGAGTTATGCTAGTATGATACGTGAGTTATGCTAGTATAATACGTGAGTTATGCTAGTATGATATGTGAGTTATGCTAGTATGACATGTGAGTTATGCTAGTATGACATGTGAGTTATGCTAGTATGACATGTGAGTTATGCTAGTATGACATGTGAGTTATGCTAGTATGACACGTGAGTTATGCTAGTATGATATGTGAGTTATGCTAGTATGACATGTGAGTTATGCTAGCGAGATATGTGAGTTATGCTAGTATGACACGTGAGTTATGCTAGTATGACATGTGAGTTATGCTAGTATGATATGTGAGTTATGCTAGTATGACATGTGAGTTATGCTAGTATGACATGTGAGTTATGCTAGTATGATATGTGAGTTATGCTAGTATGATATGTGAGTTATGCTAGTATGATATGTGAGTTATGCTAGTATGATATGTGAGTTATGCTAGTATGACATGTGAGTTATGCTAGTATGACACGTGAGTTATGCTAGTATGACATGTGAGTTATGCTAGTATGATATGTGAGTTATGCTAGTATGACATGTGAGTTATGCTAGTATGACATGTGAGTTATGCTAGTATGACACGTGAGTTATGCTAGTATGACATGTGAGTTATGCTAGTATGACATGTGAGTTATGCTAGTATGATATGTGAGTTATGCTAGTATATATTTACGCTACTGCAAAGGTTTGAGTGTATAGACTCAAAGTAACCGCTGGTAATATCATGATCATACTATATACTCCTCAAAATAATTTAAGGACCATGTTTAGATTTTGGTCATTTTTTAAAGTGCGGTAATTAAACAGTTTACTCTCTTTTTGCACTTTTTAAGTTTATTTGTGTTCTTGTACAATTGTTACATTACACACGTGTATTACTATTGTATATAAATATGGAATCCATACTATTAAATATTAAGTAATTATTACTGTTCTAGTATTTGGTCCTTAAAGTATTTTGAGGAGTATATGATACACCAAATAACCGCTGTTTTATGTAATCTGAATCATACTTTTATTTGATAGGAAAGGCGAATAAGGCCTACAGGTTAGCTTGAATCGATTTTATGTGTACACAATCCTCGCTATTATCCTGTCTTCAGCGCCCATAAAGACAAGACAGTGCAAACAAAACTACGTCACATCACATGGAATTATCTAACAATAATTTTATTTGTTACAAACTCAAAACTAAGACGGTCAATATGAATACCGCCGTTAGTCCTTGTCTAATATTACCATTCAATTGACCCCCGGGTAATGAATAGCGTTGTAGGTATATGTTGTAGGTATATGTTGTAGGTATATGTTGTAGGTATATGTTGTAGGTATATGTTGCGGTAACTGAGTTCCAGTTCAGTGGATATGATCTTTATGTAGAAGTTAACATTTTCTTTTTTTCCCAGGACGTTAGGTAAATAAATGGCCCTCGCATGAATGAGAGAAACGTGTGTTTATAATAACAGATAACAATATAAGAATATTTCATGGGTATCCGGTGAAGACAGGGAATACAACACGAGGTACAACTGTTTTTATCGGAAGCGGGTGTTGGTATTGTGCATGTTTATTACACAATGACGTCATGCAACTGTCATTGTTGATATCAGCGCGCGACTTTTATCTTTCCCCATGTGTAAGATCAGGCTTTTCATTACCCATGTAAAATGCGGATAACCTTATCCGGTATGCAGGCATTGTGATATTAGTCTTGTATTTGAAATGTATAAAGCAGCTTAAACTTTTAAAATAAGTATATTTATACATTTATAATATACCACCATCACTTAAGGTATCATAACTTAATAAACTTGATAACTTCTTTAAGAAGATTTGCAATATCACATAAGAGGTTACGTATTTTTGTTGCAATATATGATCTCTAAAATATTTGTTTCAATAAGAGCGAACCATGTGTTTGTGTGGTTGGGTAGAAGTAGTGGAGATGGGGAGGGGCGAGACAAGCGGGGTTGATATTAGGGGTGGCTGTAGAATGTATATAGGCATTAAAATGAAATTCAGAGAAAGTCAGAGACTTGGGGAGGGGCGAGACAAGCGGGTTTGGTGTGGTTGTAGAATGTATAGGAATGAAATTCAGAGAACCTGGAACTCAATTTAATCGATGTGCATTCTTTTATGTAACCGTACACCAACCCCTCCTCTCAATAATGTCCAAATCTATATGTGACAGCTCTACGAAAATTTACAAACTCGCAGGTCAAAGGGAAGCTTTGTGCGTAGTAATCTCCCTAAGTATCATGGTTATAGCCAACTACACAAATCACGGTCATTTAAAATGTCCAAATTCGAAAATTGTACAATGTTTGGCTGTCGTCGTAGGCCGACTTATATATATTATTTTTAGCTAAAACAACGTTCTAAAGTCATTCTCGTACCAATATTGCAAACGAAATGGTGCAAGTAAAGAGTACGTAAATATATATAGTAAGTGAATATGTATAGGATAGAGGCTATGAGACAAATCTTCACCTTTAAGAAACCGAAAGGATGGAGCGTAGCGACCGACCGCGGTTTGTTGATGGTGAAGATTTGTCTTCATAGACTCTATCCAGCTTATACAAAGTACACGTTTTAAGACAAAAGACGTACTGAAAAAATGCGAAAACATATTAAATGTTTAAATTTCAATATGCAAACATTTTTTATTTCATACCTCTGCCATCATGGAGAAAGGGTTGGATGGGGTATGAAAGTTAATACACGGATCACATAATGCGGAGTAGCGAGTGATCTACACGATAAATTATACTCAATAATAATGTATGATGCAACAAGTCCGTGTTTCCGTTTATTTTCAATGTTAACATTGTGTATTGTTGGATGATAAAAATGTCTTATATATGCATTTTGTTTTCATAATTTTGGTTAACGTAAACACACACAGAAATAAACACACACAACCACAACCACACACAACCACACACAACCACACATAACCACACACAACCACAACCACAACCACACACAACCACACACAACCACACACAACCACACACAACCACACACAACCAAACACACACAACCACGCACAACGAAACACGCACAATCACAAACACACACAACCACAAACAACCAAACACACACAACCACACACAACCACACACACACACACACAACCACATACAACCAAACACACACAACCACAAATACACACAACCACAAACAAACACAGCCACAAACACACACTACCACAAACAACCAAACACACACAACCACACACAACCAAACACACACAACCACACACAACCAAACACACACAACCACAACCACACACAACCACAAACAAACACAACCACAAACACACACAACCACAAACAAACACAACCATAAACACACACAGAAACAAACAAACAAACACAACCACAACCACACACAACCACAAACAAACACAACCACAAACACACAGAGAAACAAATAACAACTACAAGGATGAATAAAAGGCAAAGTATATGACATCACAAACATAAAAGGGTTGACAACAATTGTGCTACAGCCTTGGAAGTGTCAGCGATCAAAAAGGCCGGTGCGGGTGGAGTGTGTGGGTTAAACCAAATTCTAGGGTGCACCGAACCTCACTCTTCCCAAATAAAACGATTACTTGCGATTAAAACAGTCCCCGCCCTGCTATATTCTCTCATACACTGGGCAGCATTAATAGGCAATATAACACAAAGGTGATCATGTATATACGAATAAAAAACCAAAAGCCCATAAACTGTATAAGTCCATCACCAGAAAGGTGTATAGGACCAACACTTTCAGCTTTAGGATAAATTAAAGATTAATTAGCTAGACAAGTTGAAAGTCAAAATGATTCCAGAAAAAGACGAAGTGCAATTGTAATGTGTAAGTCCTTATATGTCTTATTATTATGCGTGTATTGTTCGTTAGAGAATAAATAGTTCAGGCGGGATTTTCTTTATTTACACTGTCCCATTTTATTCTGAAAGACAGTAGGGTAAGTATGAGGTATGGTGCACCCTAGAACCTGGTTTAAACCCAGCGGCCTTTTTATGCCACTGACCGTTCCAAGGCGGTAGCCCTATTGTCAATCCACTTTTTGTTTGTCACGTCATATTGCCTTCATTCTTTATTAACATTGCCATTCATTCATGTTTGTCGTTTTGCGTGTGTTTATGTTTACTGTATTCTGTGAAAGCCTCATTTCCTGTTCGGCTTTTATACTTATTTTTATTGAAAACAACACATCCTTTTATTATCATTAAAGCAGCTAATGACGCACTATCATGACCGTTCACGAGTAAATTGTTGCTATATTTGTGTTTTACTCACAGCTAGTCTGTCATTATGTTACAGCCAGTCAAACATAATTATAGACTCGTTAGAATAATGGGAAACTTACTTCCACATAAAGCCTAATTGTCTGATAATAAAAATCAACCAGCAGCATATCAATAATTTGTCAAGGATACAGTACAGACAAAACAACAGGAAACTGCACTAAAAACCTTTTTAAAAGAAAACTAACGCTCTCGTTAATAGAGAAATACCTTCGATGCACCAGGCGAGCACATCTGGTTAATTTGGCGTGATTAAACCTCAAACAAAAATCAATGTTACACGGCAAAAAACATGTCCAGAAACTGTATCATACCAGGGAGTAAGTATATTTGTAGCATGGTCGGTGACATTTCCTTTGATGAATGCAGAGCATTAAATCGTTTAATTTAGGGTAACTAAAGGGGCGTGGCTATGCCGTTCTACAACTACCGGATATTGGAATTTAGAGTACGGTCACTATGACGTCATAGTGTTACTAAGTACACCATGCTACAAAAAAGATAGAGTCTGGTCTCAGCTCGTTGGTTAACACCTCGATGGGCTACGCCCATCTCGGTGTTTAAATAAGCCAACTCGTTGAGACCAGACTCTATCTATTACATAGTGTATCGTACATTCAAAGAGCAATACACACTTTGTGCTAAGATGAATGGAAATATGCGCTGTAACACCGTATATAGCTCATTCCGTATATAGCTCACCAGTAAGCTTTATATGTAGGCATATAGCTCACATTTTTTACGTATATAGCTCACACCAAAGTAAGCTTTATACGGTGAAAAGGTATGGTCATACCGTATATAGCTTATCGCCATCTAAATACAAAATTAGTTAAAATAGGAGCGCACAATAACAGAAAATAATTGCATAAATTATGTTTCTGGTTACATGGCGTCTACCCTTGTTACTACTACTACTACTACTACTACTACTACTGCTGCTGCTGCCTCTGCTGCTGCTACTGCTACTGCTACTACCGCTATAACTGCCACTGTTACTACGACTGCTACTATTACAAATACTACTAACAGCACAACCACTACTACTTCTACCAATACGCCTACCACTACTTCTACGACCACTACTACTTCTACTACGACTACTGCGTTGAAATAGGACATTTTCCTGCTCATTTTGCGTTCTTCAAAGTAGATTTTAGGCATACTTTCAACGTAAGAACAGACACATTGCGGATATATATTATTTTTAATATATTGTATGTAGCGAAACACTTGTGCTGAAGTACAAGTGTCTGTCTGTTCGTCCTAAGTTGGTAAGGGTTGCCGAAATGGTAATTTTTGGAAGATCGTAATTAATAGCAAAGTTCGAATAAATATCTTTACGTAGATTTTTTTTATTATGTAGTGCTATCCTATTAATAAATGTATAGACAGAGGCATTCTTCAAGTGTTCGTCCGTCTGTCTGTACAGAACCGTTTGTGTACTTGTATAAGCATTCATTTTTGCTATTTCAAAGTCTATTTTAGGCCTACCAGCAACATTTTTATTTCTAAAGAAAATGTATAGTGTTACCCATGTCCACGTGTGTGTGTGTGTGCTCGCGCGTGCGTGCGCGTGTGTGCGTTCACGTTAGTTTAAAGTCTATTTTAGGCCTACTAGCAAAATTACTATTTCTAAAGAAAATGTATAGTGTATCCCTTGTCCGTATGTGTGTGTGTGTGTGTGTGTGTGTGTGTGCGCGTGTGCGTGCGTGTGTGTGTGCGCGCGCGTGCGTGCGTGCGTGCATGCGTGCATGCGTGTGTGCGCGCGTTCACATTTTCGTTTCCACACATTAACTTGAAAGACTACATGAATTTAATTGGTGTGTAGATGTATAATGATATAAAATACGTAAGTTCGATGTTGGACCTTTTTTTGAGTTATTGAGTTATTTTCAGATTTAATTTGACGATTTAGTGGATTCCGGACAATAAGTTTTGAAAGACTTCATTTATTTAAAGGTAACAAAGCACACAATGACAGAAAACTGATAATATATTTAGAGAAATGCATAAAATAACACTAAATTACCTCGTTCAAAATCGGTAAAATTTAACCTTAATTTTGAGTAAAATCTATTTATATTCATTTTTGTTCTATGAACGAAATTGAATATCCATATAAAACCCATATTTTACTCAAAATTTAGGTTAACATTTACCAATTTTGGCCACTTTTTTCAAATTGGTGTTATTCTATTTATTTCTCTATGTATTATAACAGTTTCTGATGACCATTGACATGTTTATGACATTCTGTGCTTTGTTCCCTTTAAGTCTTATTTGATATGTAGGTCTATAATTGTAAAATACAGACTAAGTTCGATTGTGGTCACCATCGCTACTTTTTGGAGGAGTTATTGCCCCTTTTCTACTTTAATTTCGGCAATTTAGTGCTTTCCGGACAATAGCATTTGATAGACTTCATTGAATTGATTTATATTTGGTTTGTAGGTGTATACTTGTAAAATGCAGATCAAGGTCGAATTAGGTCACAATCAGCTAATTTTTGACAGAGTTATTGTCTCTTTTGGGCTTCAGTTTTGGCAATGTAATGGTTTTCGGACAATAACTTTTGAAAACCTTAATGATTAAATTTCTATTTAGTGTGTAGGTATATAATTGTAAAGTACAGACCAAGTTTGATTTTAGGCACCATCGGTTGATTTTTAAGATTTATTGTCCCCTTGCGTCTTCAGCTTTGAACACTCTACCACATGACTTTGGACTATGACTAGTCCTTCAACTCGGTGTTCGTGTGAAAAAGGCAAGATTGCGGAAACATCCGTTTCTATGGACACATGTATAGTTAAATAGCTTATAATAAAATAATTTTATAAGACATCCTTGTTTTTTTTTATATTTCAAACAAACACATATATGACAAACAATTACATGTATTAACAGTAAGGCATTGATTGACTATGTATGATTATGCCGATTAATCTAGCCGTTTCGTCCATCACTAGTGTGCAATTATGTTTATGCATATATGTTTAATGGAATAAAACAAAACTATTCAAAAAAGAAATATTCATCAATCGAACGATTGAAAGTAAAAAAAATACAGTTTTGTTAGATTCTGACCGTCAGCATATGTATACTTTATACACATTTATAATGTAGATGTCAAAAGATATTCATATCATAATCAGATATAGATATCAGGTAAAGTGCGATCTTTGTAGATGATTTATCAGTATGATTGTGTCTTTACTCAATATACACGTATTAACTTTTATAATGCTAACCCCTCTTTACCTCCTCCGAGACCTAGGTTTACCTTTCGTAATTTAAAATCGGGAATTCAGGAGTTTCATAATAAATTTGTTTTAGTTCCTGCAGATAAAGCAGCTAATAATGTAATTATTGTTTGACGCCTACATTACGTCAATGTTTTATCTCTGGAACTCGGCAGCACCAATTCGTATACTCCAGTTAATTCTACCGAGGATGATGTTGTTTCCGCACATATCACTCGGTGCACTACTTTCAAGGCTGGTGTAAACGATAAGCAAAATAAACTGCCTACCATGTACTGTATTTCTAAATAACATAAAAATCCATATAAGGCTCGCTTTATTTCGAATTCTAGTGCCTGCACCACAACAAACATCTCCAAACTTTTAATTTCTTGTCTTAAACTATATTGTGATAAAACTTATGAAAACTCTGGGATTAATTTATTTTGGTCTATAAAAAAACACCAGGAGACGTTCTGGATAAAATTTTCAATAAAGGTCAAGTTTCATCAATAAGCACTTATGACTTCTCTACAATATACACAACCTTACCTCATCACCTTATTAAAGACAAGCTAATTTCTCTTTTTCAAAAAACATTCGCTAGAGAAAATACTACATTTTTGGCATGTAATAATATTAAAGCGTTTTTTAATAAAGGCAGTTTAGACAATTATACTATGTGGACTTGCTATGAAGTTTGTGAAGCACTCATCTTCCTATTAGATAATATTTTCGTCAGGTATGGTACCACCAAAAAATAGACAAATTGTTGGTATCCCTATGGGTACGAACTGTGCACCACTTGTCGCAGATTTGTTTTTATTTTGCTATGAAAGAGATTTCATGTTGTCTTTCACCAGATACCCAGGCAGTTGTTATTGAAGCTTTTAATGACACCTCTCGGTATCTGGATGAAATACTGAACATTGACAACCCTTTCTTTCCAACTATTGTTGATAATATTTATCCTAAAGAACTTCGGCTTAATAAAGAAAACATATCTGATAATATCGCTTCTTTTCTTGATTTAGATCTCTCGATTGAAAATGGTAAAATAATTAGCAAAATCTATGACAAAAGAGATGATTTTAATTTTGACATTGTTAATTATCCCCACTTGGATGGGGATGTTCCCCGAGCAACTTCTTATGGGGTGTATCTGTCTCCACACAATAACTTGAAAGACTACATGTAACTTATTCGTTTTTTTAGAGCTTGTACTCGAGTTGAGGACTTTAATATTCGTAATCGTTGTATAACTAAAAAGGTACTCAATCAGGGTTACCGTTACCATAAACTTCGTAAAACATTCGCACAATTTTATTATCGTAACCCTGATCTTCTTTCCAAATATAAATGTATTTTAAGGACTCTTCTGCGACAAGGACTATCACAACCTGACTTCTATGGTGATGTGATTTATAAACTTCGTAAGATTCTTGGTCATGATCACTTTCATACTATCTTTGTTAAACTTGTTAAAAAATTAATCGAAAGAGGTTATGACCCTATCATTTTACAACGTACTGCATGCTTGGTGGTGGACCCTTTTACATTTCGCCACTATGCTTTCCTCTTTAATTGTACGATGACCGGACAGGCTGTGGACCCTATGATGACGCCTACCTAAAGCCCATTGGGACGGTGGCGTTTGATGTTTGTCCATGATCTTTCTTGTCGTGCCCTTAATGGTGTATTCTCTTACTTCTCTGGCTTCTGCCAAGTCATTGAGTACCTTCATTGTGGCTTTCTAGGCTATTGTTTTTTTGTATTATATTTACACGAGCATATTTGTGTTTTACTTATATTGCCTATTAATGCTGCCTTGTTGGTTAGAGATTAGATCATGGCGGGGATTTCTTTATTTACACTGTCCTGTTTTAATGGGATGACAGTAGGGTAAGTGTGAGGTTTGGTGCACCCTAGAACCGGTTTAAACCCCCAGTGGCCTACTTTGCCACTGACCGTTCCAAGGCGGTAGCCCTATTGTCAGACCTTTTGTGTTTGTGATGTCGTTTACTTTTATTATTACTTTTGCCTTCTTGTTTTGTCTGTTTCCATATTTGTTTCTGTGTTTTGTGGTTGACTGTCCTTCTTGAATGCTACTAATGTTAAATGATCACCATGTGTACCGTCCAACTGCATTTGTGCTATATATTCTTCGAAGTGTGTAGGAACGAAGTCCTCATAATAATCCCTGTGTGTTGATAGATGGTCGACTGCAGTAGATCTTAACGTCATTTGTAAAATTTCCAAGCCGAGAAAATTGATGCGCAATGGCATCGAATTGGCAATTGCCATTCAGAGGTGGATCATACACAACCTTTACTAGATTCTGTCAACATTGTTTCCGTGATTCAGCACAATGTAAAATTTATCGCAATGTTTCTTTCGCCGGAGCTTCTCCAAATTTGCATGTCTCTTTTCATTGGTTTTCTTTGGATTTGTGGTAAAAGTCTGCTTTCTTCTCAACTTCTCCTTCATGACAGTCAGACTTGTACCTCATCACCTAATTAAAGACAAGCTAATTTCTCTAATTCAAAAAACATTCGCAAGAGAAAATACTACATTTTTGGCATGTAATAATATTAAAGCGTTTTTTACTAACGGCAGTTTAGACAATTATACTATATGGACTTGCTATGAAGTTTGTGAAGCACTCATCTTCCTATTAGATTATATTTTCGTCAGGTATGGTACCACCGTTTATAGACAAATTGTTGGTATCCCTATGGGTACGAACTGTGCACCACTTGTCGCAGATTTGTTTTTATTTTGCTAGGAAAGAGATTTCATGTTGAATCTTTCACCAGATACCCAGGCAGATGTTATTGAAGCTTTTAATGACACCTCTCGGTATCTGGATGACATACTGAACATTGACAACCCTTTGTTTCCAACTATGGTTGATAATATTTATCCTAAAGAACTTCGGCTTAATAAAGAAAATATATCTGATAATAACGCTTCTTTTCTTGATTTAAATCTCTCGATTGAAAATGGTAAAATAATTAGCAAAATCTATGACAAGAGAGATGATTTTAATTTTGACATTGTTAATTATCCCCACTTGGATGGGGATGTTCCCCGAGCAACTTCTTATGAGGTGTATCTGTCTCAACTTGTTCGTTTTTCTAGAGCTTGTACTCGAGTTGAGGACTTTAATATTCGTAATCTTTGTATAACTAAAAAGGTACTCAATCAGGGTTACCGTTACCATAAACTTTGTAAAACCTTTGCAAAATTTTATTATCGTAACCCTGATCTTCTTTCCAAATATAAATGTAATTTAAGGACTCTTCTGCGACAAGGACTATCACAACCTGACTTCTATGGTGATGTGATTTATAAACTTCGTAAGATTCTTGGTCATGATCACTTTCATACTATCTTTGTTGAACTTTTTAAAAAGTTTATCAAAAGAGGTTATGACCCTATCATTTTGCAACGTACTGCATGCTTGGTGGTGGACCCTTTTACATTTCGCCACTATGCTTTCCTCTTTAATTGTACGATGACCGGACAGGCTGTGGACCCTATGATGACGCCTACCTAAAGCCCATTGGGACGGTGGCGTTTGATGTTTGTCCATGATCTTTCTTGTCGTGCCCTTAATGGTGTATTCTCTTACAGCTCTGGCTTCTGCCAAGTCATTGAGTACCTTCATTGTGGTTTTCTAGGCTATGTTTTTTTGTATTATATTTACACGAGCATATTTGTGTTTTACTTATATTGCCTATTGATGCTGCCTTGTTGATTAGAGATTAGATCATGGCGGGGATTTCTTTATTTACACTGTCCTGTTTTAATGGGATGACAGTAGTTTAAGTGTGGGGTTTGGTGCACCTTAGAACCGGTTTAAACCCCTAGTGGCCTACTTTGCCACTGACCGTTCCAAGGCGGTAGCCCTATTGTCAACCCTTTTGTGTTTGTGATTGCGTTTACATTTATTATTACTTTTGCCTTTTTGTTTATCTGTTTCCATGTTTGTTTCTGTGTTTTGTGGTTGACTTTCCTCCTTGAATGCTACTTTCCCTGTCCGATCTTTTTATATTTCTTTTGTAATATTTTCTACTCCCACCCAATCAACAGATTCTTCACCATTTGGTTTGATGTATTTTATCTGGTACTTGTACCCGTCTTGACGTTTCTTCACAACATTGGCTACAATAATGAAAGGGTATCTACAGAGCACCTTTTCTCTTATGTTGTATGAGCTAATCGACCCACCAACTTTTGATGAAACTTTCTGGTGCCATTTCTTGGCCAGCTTTTTAAGGTGTTCACCGGTTATCTTTGAAGTAGCCTGTCCACGTGAATAGTATACATCAAAAGGCGTCAGGTTGCCCAGAATAGTCTTGCTGCTCTTGTTGATACTGTATGTCAGCTTTTGAAGACCTGTGACCCAATTGAATCTGATTTTATTTTTCAAAGTTCTGTTGGCTCTTTCACATTTTCCCTGTGACTGGGGATGATAGGGAGAAGAACGAATTACTGTGATAGAGTACCGTCGACATACAACCTCTACTGCACCTTTGAATTCGGAGCCATTGTCACATTGTATTATAGTTGGAGCATCGTGTTCGTTTATGATCTCTTCTAATGCGCGTGCCACTGTAGCTGCAGATTTGTTGACTTATGGCCGTGCCATCAGCAATCTCGAATATACATCGATGACTTGTAAAATATAATTGTGATTCTCACCACTAACGGAGACAGTTTCCTTTTCATTTCTATTAAGTCCAACTGCCATCTTTCTCCCGGAGAGTTTGCTTTCACAGTTTTCGGCCTTGGTTTATTTAAAAATCGCGGACATTGTTTGTGGTAACTTGCACTGGTCTCTAACACTTTCTGAAGTAATGGTTCAGAGATACCTACGTATTTCTCTTTCAGTCTGAAATAGAGTGATCTACAACCTTTTCCAAAATATTCTGAGTACGTCTTTTTTATTAAGTTTTTGATTTCACCTTCCTTTACCAACAGTTTTCCATCAAAGGTCAGTTTCTGGTTTTCATTCTCTATTAAGTGTTTGCGCCAACGCCTGTATAAGAACCAGCCCCTTTTCTGTTCTTTGCTTCTCGCCTTGTGAGGAACGCTGAAGGATTTTCTTGTACAGGCAAGAATTGTGTCGTACTTTTCTTCAGATAATATGCCTAGTTTACACTTGGGCATCCTGAAAAACACAAAAAAAATTAACACCTAGTTAGACTCTTTTCTACTTGGTACTCATTATTATAAAGAGTAATAAACACGTGACCAATGAGGGCCTCAGTCATTCTACTGGTGTACTGGCTAATGGAACTTGATGTTTATTTTTGTGGGCGAAAACATTTTCCACCCCCCAACACCCCCAACCCCACCACCACCCCCATACCAAATTGTCGATTCCATAAAAATATCTTAGTGTTTAGGAGATACAACCGAGTAATAAATATCGATATAGTGAACATTTCAGCCAAGTTATTTGAAAATCCTTCAAGCGGATCAAGAGTTATGGAGCGGACACGAAAATTGTCTATGTGACCTATGACCCCTAAGTGTGAACTTGAACACACATGGATGGAACATGCGTTCTGCACGTCGTCTCGATATAGTGAACATTTCAGCCAAGTTATTTGAAAATCATTCAAACTGTTCAAGAGTTATGAGGCGGACGCGAAAATTGGCTATGTGATATTTGACCCCTAAGTGTGACATTGACCTTGGACCTAAATGGCTGGAACATGCGTTCTGCACGTCGTCGCGTTATAGTGAACATTTCAGCCAAGTTATTTGAAAATCTTTCAAGCGGTTCTAGAGTTATGGGGCGAACACGATCTCGGACAACAGACGGACAGACGGACAGACAGACAGACAACTCCACCAACAACAATATGTCTCCCACATGGGGGAGACATAATTCCGTGGGGCAGGGGCAGCAGGGGTCCAATCATCAACGTTGATTGAGGACCACTACAATATGCAACGCTTCAGAAT
>JAWPHD010007972.1:0-35000 GCA_037043455.1 Cyrtodaria siliqua | reverse complement strand
TATGGTTACGCAACATACAGACTAATCCACCACGAGCTAATATAACCTTTAATTATACAATGTAATTATGGTTACGCAACATACAGACTAATACACCACTAGCTAATATAACCTTTAATTATACAAAGTAATTATGGTTACACCACATAATGTCTAATCCACCACGAGCTAATATAACCTTTAATTAAACAATGTAATTATGGCTACGCAACATACAGACTAATCCTCCACAAGCTAATATAACCTTTAATTATGCAATGTAATTATGGTTACGCAACATACTGACTAATCCACCACGAGCTAATATAACCTTTAATTATACAATGTAATTATGTTTACGCAACATACAGAATAATCAACCACGAGCTAATGTAACCTTTAATTATACAATGTAATGATGGTTACTCAACATACAGACTAATCCACCACGAGCTAATATAACCATTAATTTTACAATGTAATTATGGTTACGCAAGATATAGACTAATCAACCATGAGCTAATATAACCTTTAATTACAAAATGTAATTATGGTTACGCAACATACTGATTAATCCTCCACGAGCTAATATAACCTTTAATTATACAATGTAATTATGGTTACGCAACATACAGACTAATCCACCACGAGGTAATATAACCTTTAATTATACAATGTAATTATGGTTACGCAATATACAGACTAATCCACCACGAGCTAATATAACCTTTAATTATACAATGTAATTATGGTTAAGCAACATACAGACTAATCCAACACGAGCTAATTTAACCTTTAATTATACAATGTAATTATGGTTACGCAACATGCAGACTAATCAACCACGAGCTAATATAACCTTTAATTATACAATGTAATTATGGTTACGCAACATACAGACTAATACACCACTAGCTAATATAACCTTTAATTATACAAAGTAATTATGGTTACGCAACATACTGACTAATCCACCACGAGCTAATATAACCTTTAATTAAACAATGTAATTATGGTTACGCAACATACAGACTAATCCTCCACCAGCTAATATAACCTTTAATTATGCAATGTAATTATGGTTACGCAACATACTGACTTATCCACCACGAGCTAATATAACCTTTAATTAAACAATGTAATTATGGTTACGCAACATACTGACTTATCCACCACGAGCTAATATAACCTTTAATTATACAATGTAATTATGTTTACGCAACATACAGAATAATCAACCACGAGCTAATGTAACCTTTAATTATACAATGTAATTATGGTTACTCAACATACAGACTAATCCACCACGGGCTAATATAACCATTACTTTTACAATGTAATTATGGTTACGCAACATGTGGACTAATCAACCATGAGCTAATATAACCTTTAATTACAAAATGTAATTATGGTTACGCAACATACTGATTAATCCTTCACGAGCTAATATAACCTTTAATTATACAATGTTTATATGGTTACGCAACATACAGACTAATCCACCACGAGCTAATATAACCTTTAATTATACAATGTAATTATGGTTACTCGACATACAGACTAATCCACCACGAGCTAATATAATCTTTAATTATACAATGTAATTATGTTTACGCAACATACTGACTAATCCACCACGAGCAAATATAACCTTTTATTATAGAACGTAATTATGGTTACGCAACATACAGACTAATCAACAACGAGCTAATATAACCTTTAATTATACAATGTAACTATGGTTACGCAACAAACAGAATAATCAACCTTGAGTTAATATAACCTTTAATTATACAATGTAATTATGGTTATGCAACATACTGACTAATCCACCACGAGCTAATATAACCTTTAATTATGCAATGTAATTATGGTTACGCAACATACAGACTAATCAACCACGAGCTAATATAACCTTTAATTGTACAATGTAATTATGGTTACGCAACATACAGACTAATCAAACACGAGCTAATACAACAATTAATTTTACAATGTAATTATGGTTACGCAACATACAGACAAACAACCATGAGCTAAAATAACCTTTAATTACAAAATGTAATTATGGTTACGCAACATACTGATTAATCCACCACGAGCTAATATAACCTTTAATTATACAATGTAATTATAGTTAGGCAACATACAGACTAATCCACCACGAGCTAATATAACCTTTAATTATACAATGTAATTATTGTTAAGCGACATACAGACTAATCCAACACGAGTTAATTTAACCTTTAACTATACAATGTAATTATGGTTACGCAACATACAGACTAATCAACCACGAGCTAATATAACCTTTAATTATACAATGTAATTATGGTTACGCAAAATACTGACTACTCCACCACGAGCTAATATAACCTTTAATTATACAATGTAATTATGGTTACGCAACATACAGACTAATCAACCACGAGCTAATATAACCTTTAATTATACAATGTAATTATGGTTACGCAACATACTGACTAATCCACCACGAGCTAATACAACCTTTAATTATACAATGTAATTATGGTTACGCAACATACAGAATAATCAACCACGAGGTAATATAATCGTTAATTATACAATGTAATTATGGTTTCGCAACATACTTACTAATCCATCACGAGCTAATATAACCTTTAATTATACAATGTCATTATGGTTACGTAACATACAGACGAATCAACCACGAGCTAATATAACCTTTAATTGTACAATGTAATTATGTTACGCAACATACAGACTAATCAACCACGAGCTAATATAACCTTTAATTGTAGAATGTAATTATGTTACGCAACATACAGACTAATCAACCACGAGCTAATATAACCTTTAATTGTAGAATGTAATTATGGTTACGCAGCATACACACTAATCCATCACGAGCTAATATAACCTTTAATTATACAATGTTATTATGGTTACGCAACATACAGACTAATCAACCACGAGCTAATATAGCCTTTAATTATACAATGTAATTATGTTTGCGCAACTTACAGACTAATCAACCACGAGCTTATAGAACTTTAATTATACAATGTGATTAAGGTTACGCAACATACAGACTAATCCACCACGAGCTAATATAACCTTTAATTATACAATGTAATTATGGTTACACAACATACAGACTAATCCACCACGAGCTAATATAACCTTTAATTATACAATATAATTATGTTTACGCAACATACTGACTAATCCACCACGAGCTAATATAACCTTTAATTATACAATGTAATTATGGTTACGCAACATACTGAATAATCAACCACGAGCTAATATAACTTTTAATTATACAATGTAATTATGGTTACTCAACATACTGACTAATCCACCACGAGCTAATATAACCTTTAATTATACAATGTAATTATGGTTACGCAACATACAGACTAATCAACCACGAGCTAATATAACCTTTAATTGTAGAATGTAATTATGGTTACGCAACATACAGATTAATCAACCACGAGCTAATATAACCTTTAATTGTAGAATGTAATTATGGTTACGCAACATACAGATTAATCCACCACGAGCTAATACAAACATTAATTATACAATGAATTATGGTAAGGCAACATACAGACTAATCCACCACGAGGTAATATAATTTTTAATTATACAATATAGTTATGGTTACGCAACATAGAGATTAATCAACCACGAGCTAATATAACCTTTAATTATACAATGTAATTATGGTTACGCAACATATTGACTAATCCACCACGAGTTAATATAACCTTTAATTGTACAATGTAATTATGGTTACGCAACATACAGATTAATCCACCACGAGCTAATATAACCTTTAATTATACAATGTAATTATGGTTACGCAACATACTGTCTAAACCACCACGAGCTAATTTAACCATTAAGTATACAATGTAGTTATGGTTACGCAACATACAGACTAATCCACCACGAGCTAATATAACCTTTAATTATACAATGTAATTATGGTTACGCAACATACAGACTAATACACCACTAGCTAATATAACCTTTAATTATACAAAGTAATTATGGTTACACCACATACTGTCTAATCCACCACGAGCTAATATAACCTTTAATTAAACAATGTAATTATGGCTACGCAACATACAGACTAATCAACCACGAGCTAATATAACCTTTAATTATACAATGTAATTATGGTTACGCAACATACTGACTAATCCACCACGAGCTAATACAACCTTTAATTATACAATGTAATTATGGTTACGCAACATACAGAATAATCAACCACGAGGTAATATATTCGTTAATTATACAATGTAATTATGGTTACGCAACATACTTACTAATCCACCACGAGCTAATATAACCTTTAATTATACAATGTCATTATGGGTTCGTAACATACAGACGAATCAACCACGAGCTAATATAACCTTTAATTGTACAATGTAATTATGTTACGCAACATACAGACTAATCAACCACGAGCTAATATAACCTTTAATTGTAGAATGTAATTATGGTTACGCAGCATACACACTAATCCATCACGAGCTAATATAACCTTTAATTATACAATGTTATTATGGTTACGCAACATACAGACTAATCAACCACGAGCTAATATAGCCTTTAATTATACAATGTAATTATGTTTGCGCAACTTACAGACTAATCAACCACGAGCTAATATAACCTTTAATTATACAATGTAATTATGGTTACACAACATACAGACTAATCCACCACGAGCTAATATAACCTTTAATTATACAATGTAATTATGGTTACGCAACATACAGATTATTCCACCACGAGCTAATATAACCTTTAATTGTAGAATGTAATTATGGTTACGCAGCATACACACTAATCCATCACGAGCTAATATAACCTTTAATTATACAATGTTATTATGGTTACGCAACATACAGACTAATCAACCACGAGCTAATATAGCCTTTAATTATACAATGTAATTATGTTTGCGCAACTTACAGACTAATCAACCACGAGCTTATATAACTTTAATTATAAAATGTGATTAAGGTTACGCAACATACAGACTAATCCACCACGAGCTAATATAACCTTTAATTATACAATGTAATTATGGTTACACAACATACAGACTAATCCACCACGAGCTAATATAACCTTTAATTATACAATGTAATTATGTTTACGCAACATACTGACTAATCCACCACGAGCTAATATAACCTTTAATTATACAATGTAATTATGGTAACGCAACATACAGACTAATCAACCACGAGCTAATATAACCTATAATTATACAATGTAATTATGGTTACGCAACATACTGACTAATCCACCACGAGCTAATATAACCTTTAATTATACTATGTAATTATGGTTACGCAACATACAGAATAATCAACCACCAGCTAATATAACATTAAATTATACAATGTAATTATGGTTACGCAACATACAGACTAATCAACCACGAGCTAATATAACCTTTAATTGTAGAATGTAATTATGATTACGCAACATACAGACTAATCCACCACGAGCTAATATAACCTTTAATTATACAATGTAATTATGGTTACGCAACATACAGACTAATCCACCCAGCCTAATATAACCTTTAATTATACAATGTTATTATGGTTACGCACCATACAGCCTAATCCATCACGAGCTAATTTAACGTTTAATTATACAATGTAATTATGGTTAAGCAACATACTGACTAATCCACCACGAGCTAATATAACCTTTAATTATACAATATAGTTATGGTTACGCAATATACAGAATAATGAACAACGAGCTAATATAACCTTTAATTATACAATGTAATTATGTTTACGCAACATACTGACTAATCCACCACGAGCTATTATAACCTTTAATTATACAATGTAATTATGGTTACGCAACATACAGACTAATCAACCACGAGCTAATATAACCTTTAATTATACAATGTAATTATGGTTACGCAACATACTGACTAATCCACCACGAGCTAATATAACCTTTAATTATACAATGTAATTATGGTTACGCAACATACAGAATAATCAACCACCAGCTAATATAACATTAAATTATACAATGTAATTATGGTTACGCAACATACAGACTAATCAACCACGAGCTAATATAACCTTTAATTGTAGAATGTAATTATGATTACGCAACATACAGACTAATCCACCACGAGCTAATATAACCTTTAATTATACAATGTAATTATGGTTACGCAACATACAGACTAATCCACCCAGGCTAATATAACCTTTAATTATACAATGTTATTATGGTTACGCACCATACAGCCTAATCCATCACGAGCTAATTTAACGTTTAATTATACAATGTAATTATGGTTAAGCAACATACAGACTAACCCAACCCGAGCTAATTTAACCTTTAATTATACAATGTAATTATGGTTACGCAACATACAGACTAATCAACCACGAGCTAATATAACCTTTAATTATACAATGTAATTATGGTTGCGCAACATACAGACTAATCAACAACGAGATAATATAACCTTTAATTATACAATGTAATTATGTTTACGCAACATACTGACTAATCCATCACGAGCTAATATAACCTTTAATTATACAATGTAATTATGGTTACGCAACATACAGACGAATCAACCACGAGCTAATATAACCTTTACTTGTACAATGTGATTATGTTACGCAACATACAGACTAATCAACCACGAGCTAATATAACCTTTAATTGTAGAATGTAATTATGGTTACGCAACATACAGACTAATCCACCACGAGCTAATATAACCTTTAATTACAAAATGTAATTATGGTTACGCAACATACTGACTAATCCACCACGAGCTAATATAACCTTTAAATATACAATGCAATTATGGTTACGCAACATACTGTCTAATCCATCACGAGCTAATATAACCTTTAATTATACAATGCAATTATGGTTACGCAACATACTGACTAATCCATCACGAGCTAATATAACCTTTAATTATACAATGTAATTATGGTGACGCAACATACAGACGAATCAACCACGAGCTAATATAACCTTTAATTGTACAATGTGATTATGTTACGCAACATACAGACTAATCAACCACGAGCTAATATAACCTTTAATTGTAGAATGTAATTATGGTTACGCAACATACAGACTAATCCACCACGAGCTAATATAACCTTTAATTACAAAATGTAATTATGGTTACGCAACATACTGACTAATCCACCACGAGCTAATATAACCTCAAAATATACAATGCAATTATGGTTACGCAACATACTGTCTAATCATTCACGAGCTGATATAACCTTTAATTATACAATGTAATTATGGTTACGCAACATACAGACTAATCAACCACGAGCTAATATAACCTTTAATTATACAATGTAATTATGTTTGCGCAACATACAGACTAATTCACCAAGAGCTTACATAATTTTAATTATACTATTGTGATTAAGGTTACGCAACATACAGACTAATCCACCACGAGCTAATACAACCTTTAATTATACAATGTAATTTTGGTTACTTAACATACAGACTTATCCACCACGAGCTAATATAACCTTTAATTATACAATGTAATTATGGTTACTCAACATACAGACTAACCAAACACGATATAATATAACCTTTAATTATACAATGTAATTATGGTTACGCAACATAGAGACTAATCAACCACGAGCTAACATAACATTTAATTATACAATGTAATTATAGTTACGCAACATACAGACTAATCAACCACGAGCTAACATAACCTTTAATTATACAATGTAATTATGGTTACGCAACATACTGATTACTCCACCCCGAGCTAATTTAACCTTTAATTATACAATGTAATTATGGTTACGCAACATACAGACTAATCAACCACGAGCTAATATACCCTTTAATTGTACAATGTTATTATGGTTACGCAACATACAGACTAATCCACCACGAGCTTATATAACCTTTAACTATACAATGTAATTATGGTTGAGCAACATACAGACTAATCCAACACGAGCTAATTTAACCTTTAATTATACAATGTAATTATGGTTATGCAACATACAGACTAATCAACCACGAGCTAATATAGACTTTAATTATACAATATAATTATGGTTACGCAACATACAGACTAATCAAGCACGAGCTAATATAACCTTTAATTGTACAATGTAATTATGGTTACTCAACATACAGACTAATTCACCACGATCTAATACACCCATTAATTTTACAATGTAATTATGGTTAAGCAACATACAGACTAATCAACCATGAGCTTATATAACCTTTGATTACAAAATGTAATTATGGTTACGCAACATACTGATTAATCCACCACGAGCTAATATAACCTTTAATTATACAATGTAATTATGGTTAAGCAACATACAGACTAATCCAACACGAGCTAATATAGACTTTAATTATACAATATAATTATGGTTACGCAACATACAGACTAATCAAGCACGAGCTAATATAACCTTTAATTGTACAATGTAATTATGGTTACTCAACATACAGACTAATTCACCACGATCTAATACACCCATTAATTTTACAATGTAATTATGGTTACTCAACATACAGACTAATCAACCATGAGCTTATATAACCTTTAATTACAAAATGTAATTATGGTTACGCAACATACTGATTAATCCACCACGAGCTAATATAACCTTTAATTATACAATGTTATTATGGTTACGCAACATACAGACTAATCCACCCAGGCTAATATAACCTTTAATTATACAATGTTATTATGGTTACGCAACATACAGACTAATCCATCACGAGCTAATATAACCTTTAATTATACAATGTAATTATGGTTAAGCAACATACAGACTAATCCAACACGAGCTAATATAGACTTTAATTATACAATATAATTATGGTTACGCAACATACAGACTAATCAAGCACGAGCTAATATAACCTTTAATTGTACAATGTAATTATGGTTACTCAACATACAGACTAATTCACCACGATCTAATACACCCATTAATTTTACAATGTAATTATGGTTACGCAACATACAGACTAATCAACCATGAGCTTATATAACCTTTAATTACAAAATGTAATTATGGTTACGCAACATACTGATTAATCCACCACGAGCTAATATAACCTTTAATTATACAATGTAATTATGGTTACGCAACATACTGACTAATCCATCACGAGCTAATATAACCTTTACTTATACAATGTAATTATGGTTACGCAACATACAGACTAATCAACCACGAGCTAATATAACCTTTAATTATACAATGTAATTATGTTTGCGCAACATACAGACTAATTCACCAAGAGCTTACATAACTTTAATTATACAATGTGATTAAGGTTACGCAACATACAGACTAATCCACCACGAGCTAATACAACCTTTAATTATACAATGTAATTTTGGTTACTTAACATACAGACTTATCCACCACGTGCTAATATAACCTTTAATTATACAATGTAATTATGGTTACGCAACATAGAGACTAATCAACCACGAGCTAATATAACATTTAATTATACAATGTAATTATAGTTACGCAACATACAGACTAATCAACCACGAGCTAAAATAACCTTTAATTATACAATGTAATTATGGTTATGCAACATACTGATTACTCCACCCCGAGCTAAATTAACCTTTAATTATACAATGTAATTATGGTTACGCAACATACAGACTAATCAACCACGAGCTAATATACCTTTTAATTGTACAATGTTATTATGGTTACTCAACATACAGACTAATCCACCACGAGCTAATATAACCTTTAATTATACAATGTAATTATGGTTAAGCTACATACAGACTAATCCAACACGAGCTAATTTAACCTTTAATTATACAATGTAATTATGGTTATGCAACATACAGACTAATCAACCACGAGCTAATATAGACTTTAATTATACAATATAATTATGGTTACGCAACATACAGAATAATCAAGCACGAGCTAATATAACCTTTAATTGTACAATGCAATTATGGTTACTCAACATACAGACTAATTCACCACGATCTAATACACCCAATAATTTTACAATGTAATTATGGTTACGCAACATACAGACTAATCAACCATGAGCTTATATAACCTTTAATTACAAAATGTAATTATGGTTACTCAACATACTGATTAATCCACCACGAGCTAATATAACCTTTAATTATACAATGTTATTATGGTTACGGAACATACAGACTAATCCATCACGAACTAATATAACCTTTAATTATACAATGTAATTATGGTTAAACAACATACAGACTAATCCAACACGAGCTAATTTAACCTTTAATTATACAATGTAATTATGGTTACGCAACATACAGACTAATCAATACGAGCTAATATAACCTTTAATTATACAATGTAATTATGGTTACGCAACATACAGACTAATCAACCACGATCTAATATAACCTTTAATTATACAATGTAATTATGGTTACGCAACATACAGACTAATCCACCACGAGCTTATATAACCTTTAATTATACAATGTAATTATGGTTACGCAACATACAGACTAATCAACCACGAGCTAATACAACCTTTAATTATACAATGTAATTATGGTTACGCAACATACAGACTAATCAACCACGAGCTAAAATAACCTTTAATTATACAATGTAATTATGGTTACGCAACATACTGATTAATCCACCCCGAGCTAAAATAACCTTTAATTATACAATGTAATTATGGTTACGCAACATACAGACTAATCAACCACGAGCTAATATAACCTTTAATTGTACAAAGTTATTATGGTTACGCAACATACAGACTAATCAACCACGAGCTAATATAACCTTTAATTGTACAATGTAATTATGATTACGCAACATACAGACTAATCCACCACGAGCTAATATAACCTTTAATTATACAAGGTAATTATGGTTACGCAAAATACTGACTAAACCACTACGAGCTAATATAACCTTTAATTATACAATGTAGTTATGGTTACGCAACATACTGACTAATTCACCACGAGCTAATACAACCATTTATTTTACAATGTAATTATGGTTACGCAACATACAGACTAATCAACCATGAGCTAATATAACCTTTAATTACAAAAGGTAATTATGGTTACGCTACATACTGATTAATCCACCACGAGCTAATATAACCTTTAATTGTACAATGTAATTATGGTTACGCAACATACAGACTAATCCACCTAGGCTAATATAACATAACATTACATAACATAACATAATTTTATTCAGCATTAAACCACAATACAATAGTTTATAGCCTACATATACATCTGAAAATACAAAAGTCTGTCTCTCCCTTTCATGGTGACTTATATCCGTCAGCAATATATAATACGTTTTACCTGGAGGAAAGTAAATATGTATGTTTTATATTAACAACACTTCTTTTTATAGATTTGCAATTTCAACATATCGTCATAAATTCAAGTTCATTAAATAGCATTAGCCATAGATGTACATATCACTCACACTCAACTATATCAAGTTCACCCACTTTCGTGATACATGCATATGTACATTAATTATTTTGAATGCGTTTTTTAAAGGCATAATATAAATATTTACTTAATTGTTCCAAATTATTTTTAGATTGCTTTGACATAAGAGAGTCTAATTTATTAAGTGTTGGCCATCTGCAGAAATATCTAGGCAGAAATCTTGTTCTTAATTCAGAGTAAAACGGGCACACAAGAAGAAAATGGTACTCATTCTCAATAACTCGCATATTGCAAAAAATGCAAACCCTTTCATTGCGTTCAATATTATTATGTCTACCTGTTTCGATAGCAAGTGCATGTGCAGATGTTCTAAATTTCGTTAAAGCAATTCGGAATTTAGGGGTAGTAATTGTACTTAAATACTGTTCATAGTTAAAATTAAATTTAAATCTACTATATGTCAATAGTCTGCTAGAATTATTGATAGATCCAAACCAAGATTGCTTGTATTGATCTAAAATTCTGAGTTTAATTTGATCGTAAGGGATATCGATCGTTAGTTGACTATGCCAAATATCCGAAAACCCAAGATTTTCTAATTCTCTCTTACAGTGCCAGGCCCAGTTCATGCGATTAAACCTGTGATTATTATTGTGTTCGCATTCTTGTTTTATCATGATGTAAGTTTTATAAATCAAGGAATCGCGTTTGGTAAGCACTTTAACACAGTATTTAAGCATTCTCAGTTTTCTGTATATTTTTAAAGGGTAGCGACCTAGCTCACCGTATAAACCTTCTAAATTTGTCGATTTTCTGACACATAAGATGTTTTTGCAAAATTTATTATGAACAATTTCTACGTTAGGAGCTTCGTGGAAACCCCACACTTCACATGCATAATTTAAAATAGACCCAACAAGAGAGTCAAATAATTTACACTTCTCATTGATTGGGATTGTTATTTGATTAAATACATTATATAATTTATGTAATGAGTATGACGCATGCTGAGCTAAATTCTGTTGGGTTCTTGCCCAGTTACCGTTTTTGAAGAATTCCACTCCTAAATATTTAAATGATGAAACTATTTCTAACTGAATTCCATTCAAAACAAATGCAGGATTTGAGGGTCTGCCATTTTCGAAGATCATTATTTTTGTCTTACTTGTGTTAATTTTAACATGTTTAAGTCCCCAAACATTGCAATAATTTTGGAGGTCATTTAACATACTCTGTAAAGATTCTACCGATTGAGAAAAGATCACTGAATCGTCTGCGTATAATAAAATGAATACCTTTAGTTCGTCTATACTAAATATATCACTGCTATCTGTGTTTCTGTTATACGCCGTTTGCGAAGAACCAACCAATTACGAATTCCGAAACGGAGGGGCCATTTACGAATATTCTTATTTATTGTATTTTATCAAATAAAAACACATACAAATGCTTTTTTTTCGTAATTTTAGTTCAAACATGTTTGGTTTTATAAATAAAAAGCTTCTGGAATAAACAGAGTATGTTAAAAATCACAAATCGTGATGTTCGGATTTCAGAATACTGTAGGATCTGAAAAGTCCATGTAGAACGATCTTTTTAACCCTGTTTAATAGTATTGAGGCCGTTGCAATCTTTCCTTTATTATTAATCCAATAATAAGATTTATAGAATGGTATTACCAGAAACTGTAAATAGCCTTAGGTTAGGGTACTTGGAGAAAAGAATCGTCAACGCTACAAAGAGAAGGGACATGCGCAGTGAAGCAGCCTTCACAAAATGGCGTTTTGAGTAGCAGACTCGGATGGGTGTAGCAAATCATCATAAGACGACCAATGGTAGGAAGATGGTAACTGTCTATTGAATATGTGTGGTACAACGACTTGTTTTATGTTGATTTATATGTTTAGAATACTTCCAGGTTATGAAGGTGTGATGAAATTAAATGCGAGGCAGTTGGCTTTGCCGAGTTGGTGGGTGGGGCACCTGTAGTAAATATCTTATAAATTTGCTTTTTTATTATCTGATGTTCCATATTGCTGCATATGATGCTCGCCAAAAAGGAAAAATAACATAATATTGTCGTTTATCACACTGTCACTATATTTGTATCATGCTATCGTTCGGAACGTTTGGTAAAGGATTTGTTATTCATCGATCTTGCCATTTACCATACCAGTACATGTACTGTACTGAAGTCTGTTCTGACATAATAACCTCATCATGGCATCCGATTGAAATTTGTCTCTGAATTTTTATTTATTCATTGGAATCACTGCCAGTGTGTGAAACTTTCTAAAAGATATCCCGTGGTGTATAATCCCCCAAATATAACTTGTGGTGAACAAATCTGTCTCGTTCATTATTTTTCGTGCAACAGACATCAAGTTTCACAAAGAAAATATTTTTAACATGTTTAAGAAAATTCATCAAGTTCTACAGTCAGGTCCAGAGGGGTCCTGCTACACATGCAGAGCTATGTAAAATTAACTTTGTTGTGAAATGGTTGCCGTCTTTGTGTGCTTTTTTTACATACAGACTTTTATAGATGCAACCTAGACCGCGTATATAAAAAAGTGTCTAGACGTGCATTCTTCCCCGCGAATAAGCATGAGGTCTCATGCAATCTCATGTTTTTGGTGCTAATTAAGGTCAGGATTTTTAGTTATTTCATGATTCTTTCAGATGATGGAATAATTTCAAAATATTTTATACTGATTAAAAAAAATAAAAATAAAAATTGTTTACCGCCAGCTCCACATTCAAAACAGACGGCGAATATAGCCGGTTACGGGCTATTAGAGACAACCCTGCTAGTAGTGCTTTATTATAAGAATCTTTCATGGGTATCCGATGAAGATAGGGAATTCCAACCCTCGGTATACGTGTTTTTATCGGAACCGAGGCTTAAAACACTTATACCGAGGGTTGGAATTCCCTATTTGAACTGAATACACATGATAGATTCTTTTTCTTGCAAATCAGAGACATGTTGTGCATTGACGCCGCCAGCTACTATCGTTTTGCATGTTTTTCGGTATACCAGATGTTGGCACGCATGAATTTTATCTTGACCCTAGGGTGAGATGGAAATATCTAGCCTCTGTAAAATGACGGATATCCTTGACCGGTATGCAAGAAAATCTGATCTTTCGAGGACACAAAAATTAGTTGGCAAGCACACTGGCTCCGTGATTTTTTAAACCCTTTTCTAAGAACTGGAACGGGTATAAAATGTGTGCCTGTAGTAATATAACCCTAAACTCAATTACTGCTGTACATGCACCTATGCACAAAATTGATTTAATTTGAAATGTGCAACCTTTTAATGTCCGCAACAAAGTGAAGTGGGCATTTCAAAATCAAATGTTGTGATGCTTGGATTTCCACTTACAAGTCAAAATTTTAAACATGTTTTATAGTAGTATTCTCGATAATGTGCACAATCTTTACTTTTATTCAGGACTTTATTACAGTCCAAGTTCATTGTTAATTCGTTAAAAAGGACGTAAAACACCATACAAAGAAAAAACATTGGTAATTCAATGACTAGAAACATGATAAATTAAATTCTCAGAAATGATAAAACACATATCAGTGATCAAATTTAAAGGCAGAATTTGCTCATTAACACATAAACTGATACAGTTGACGAAGCACTCGGAAGCGTTTCAACTAAGAGAATTACTCTAACAAAATAACTGAATAAAATTAAACTGCACACACTATGTCAAATAAATATTTGTGTACTCATTACGCTGTACATGACTTCTGGTGCATTTTAGGCTCATCTTTTTATTGTGTATTTCGATTTTTTATTTTTTGAGCCTTCGTTTGAAAAGTTTACTCACGTGAGTAAATGAGTATTGCACGCTGCGCGCCTGGCATATTCTGACTTACATTTTTAGCCACTTGCTATAAAAAATCAGGTGCAAAGGTTTTCTACTTGCTATTTTAATTAAGGTACTTGCATTAATATAATTTGAAACCTTGTTCCATTTTAAAAGGATTGCTATACCTGTAAATAATGACAATTTCACATTCAGCTAGATGCAGGAATGTAATAATGTATAATTATACTTACTTATATCCACCTATTTAACCATGTTAGATAAATATGTTCAGTGAATACATGTAGACTGAGACCTAGTAAGGTAGTTTTCTTTTATTACTTGAACAATTTATCAAGTACTAATGTTTCCTACTTGCAATCTGCAAATTTAGCAAGTAAATAAGTTTTAAATTTGAACCCTGCATATTCTATTGGGTAAAGTAATACAAATGTGGCTACATTACACAAATGTGGCGTCAACACAAAATATGTGCAGTTAAGCAGTCTATGCAACAACAAAACATGGCGATATTAGTCTGATATTGCACAGACCTAATAACAAATTTATTAATATGTCTGTGGATATCGGTGCAGAAATATTAGTAAACAAGAAATAGCACTGTTAGTGAGAAATACCCCCAAAGTCACATTTGACCTCTAAGTATGACCTTGACCTTGGAGCCACGGACCTGGATTTTGTGCGCGACACATTGTTTGGTTGTGGTGAGCATTTGTGCCAAGTTATTTGAAAATCCGTCCATGAATGACCGGACACAATTTGACTTTTGACCTCCAAGTGATCACTTGTGCCAAGTTATTTAAAAATCCCTGCAGGGGTTGTGACATAACGGTCCGGATACGAAATTGCGTACCTGTTTTTGACCTAATAACTTCAAGTGTGACCTTGACCTTTGAGGTACCGACCTGGGTTTTGCGCGCGACACATTGTCTTGTTATAATGGTGATCACTTGTACCAAGTTATTTAAAAATCCCTGCAGGGGTTGTGACGTTACGGTCCGGACACGAAATTGCGTACCTGTTTTTGACCTATGAAGTTCAAGTGTGACTTTGACCTTGAGGTACGGACCTGGGTTTTGCGCGCGACACATCGTCTTGTTATGGTGATCACTTGTGCCAAGTTAATTAAAAATTCCTGCAGGGGTTGTGACGTTACGGTCCGGACACGAAATTGCCTACCTGTTTTTGACCTATGAACTTAAAGTGTGACCTTGACCTTTGATGTACGGATCTGGGTTTTGTGCGCGACACATCGTCTTGTTATGGTGATCACTTGTGCCAAGTTAATTAAAAATCCATGCAGGGGGTTCTGAAGTTACAGTCCGGACACGAACTGCGGAATGACGGACGGACGGTACGATTACTATATGCCCCCGAAACCTTTGATACTTTCCTTCCAGATATGCAATCTCTAACAGGGTCTTTGTATCATGTCAGTGTGTGTGGTAGTATCTTACTTGAGCAAGGTACTCTGAAAGTATGCCAGCCTTCGGTGTGAAAGTATGCCAGCCTTCGGAGGGGATGTGTCGGTCCTGTGTGCAAGCAGAACAATGTGCAGCCAATACTCGTTGCTTCTGTGTCAGCTTGATTCACGTCCGTAAACATTCCCCGGAAGAGTGGTTGCTCATACAGTGCTCCAGATAAGACGCATATATATATTTATTGTATACTTAGTTTCATATTGTCCCGTTTAGTTTGCATTGAGCTAAGTGTGCAATATTCTACGATATTGCACACATTGAAATTGCACCGGAACTTTTGCTCGTGCTTGCTAAGAGCCGCGAAATAGAAATAAGGAACTACTTTTAAATAAAAATAACGGAATCCTTGGTATAGTGTCAACAAAAAAATACGTGTTTTTTTTCCAACCTTTTATGGCAGAAATTGATAAAATAATTGAAATGGTCACTCGCCCACTGTTTTTAACGTTATCAAATGGTAAACAAACTTTAGAAAATCGCTTGATGTTTTTAATGACGTCATCCGACGTCGTTTTCGCGCAAACTAATCATCCACACAAAATGAAACTGAATGACAAGATGTGAATTCCATCAAAAGCAATAAAAATAACACAAATACAACGAAAAGTAATAGTCATACAATTAACATTGATCGAAAACAATATGAAAGTATGCAATAAAAAGGTTATTGAATTTGTATGGCTAAATATTACTTGGAACTCGTTGTTTTGGCGCAGGACTCGTCGTCCTTTGCCAAAACAACTCGTTCCAAGTAATATTTAGCCATACAAATCTAATAACCTATGATATAATCGCCGATAAATATGGAGAACCGAATACCCACGTACACACAACTTAATAGCTTAGAAAAGTAGAGTGCGCCCAACCATACTCAGTGGATGCTTATTGAAGTTTGAGGTACTGAATGACAGTCAAGTGCAGAATTTTACTTACGTTTCGTTAGATGCTTGCAAGAAAATAGAAATTGCCTTTTTTTGTCAGCTATTTGACACAAATTAATCAATAATGCCCTTAAATATATATTCATTCAACATTGCATGCTTCTGTCTTTTTTTTTTAAAGGGGGAGATGAAATATGCAATGTTTTTTATGGTAATGACTAATGAATATATACTCGGTGAAAAAGGTTTTGGACCAGGGTATATAGAGTCATATAAAAATAAAACTAGTGGACAGAATTTAAGTATCTTTTTTTAGTAACCAAGGTCTACCCTACCCGGTTAATTTGGTACCAGAAACATTAAATTCCAAACAAGATTTGATTTTAAAAAAATATCGCGAACACACATTCGAGTAACCAATAAAAAGATTATTATTTTTTCGCAAACTTCCATTGTAAACGATAATTATTGTTGATTGTTGGTCTATTGTGAATTATCAACTGAGATAATAAGGGTTATGGTCGAATGTCAAGGTTCAGAGATCATTGTAAGGGTTCGAACACTGCTATGGTCGAAAACTTTTTTTACAGAGTATACCTTTTACAAAACTTGTTTATAAAACTTGTTTACAAAAATACGCATAAGTTTGTAATTTGTACATGTAAATACGTAAAAAAAACAAAAACATGCATACATTGTGCTGAAAGCTTATCTGGAGCACTGCATATAAACTCTGAAGACATCACCCAATACCTGCTTAAATAACAATAACTGGATTTTAATTGACTGAACCCTGAATTATACCATACCATAAACTCACCAAAGAAAATTGATAAACTTGGAAATATGGAACCAGATTACAGATGACAGCAAGCTATTTCGAGAGAAAAACATTAAACATGTCAGAGGGAACATGACTAGATCGGCATGATATTCTTTTCTTTGGTGAGTTTTATGTATGCATGTGTGGTATATAAGGCTTAAATTAGTTGTTTATTCAGGCATTGCGTGATGTCTTCAGAAACCTGCATATGGAGTTGTGCCACATACTCTACCTACTTTATAAAGGGGATTCTAGCTCTGCAGTGCTCCAGATAGACTGCGCATCCATGTAAATTACGTGATATTTCAGAGTCTTCATTTTATTTTAATTCACTCCATACCATATACGGACGTAATTTTCCAGGTACGCTATTTCTTTTGAAACGATGCGTATCTTGGTAGCTTATTTTTGCCAATCAGAGTTTTTGTGGTGCACAGCATACTTTTCAGGAGACAGCTTTACTGATTGTATGAAACCGCGTCACCAGTTATTTACAGTTTTCTCTCTTTGGTTCTGTTTTCACGAGACCGCTTTATTGATTGTATGAAACCGCGTCACCAGTTATTTACAGTTTCTATCTGGTTCTGTTTCTCATTTTTTCCCTGTAATATTGGTACGGGTTCACTGAGCATTTACCGCCAATTTGTTATGCAAAACAATAGTAAATTTGCCGATGTTTTTTAGCGTGGACTGCAAGCGATGAGAACAATTAAAAAAAGAGAGACCCGCTAATTGTTCGTACCATTTTAATGGACATTATTTCCAATCGCGGGAAGTGTCTGAAAACCAAAAATTACACCCAGGTATAGGTTGGCTAGTAGTAGCTGACCCCTAAAATCACACATACATGTGCAGTCAATGTTTATGAGCGTTAGGGATCTATATTTACATTATTGATAGCACATTTTTCCGACAGTCACTTGCACTTTTGGTCATATTAAACTATAGCAGCAAGGACAAGATTTAAAGCTATGCTTAAGGTTTCAAATAAGAATGCAAAACCGTAAAACACTTTGCAAGAAAGTAATTTGGTTGCAGGCTGACGGGCATTCAAAGAATAACACTTTTCATTGCTGTATGTATCGTGTGACATGGTCCATTGTGAGAGGTAATTTTCAGTACAAAACAGACTAAAAACTAAGCAGAACCAGTAATTTTTAACTGATCTACAAATAGACAGACTATAATAAATATATTGAATAAAACTTCATCTTTATATGTTAATAGCTGTACTGATCAAAGATCAGCAGAGCTTATGCCATGGTGCGGCGTCCGAGTCGTCCGTCTGTCAAAATTTTTTGTAGTGTCTTTTTCTTAAAAACTTTAAATAATATTGATATGGAACTGTTTTTAAAACGAGTCGAAAATTATTTTGATACGACATTAAACATGTCTGCATAGAGTTTATATATCAAATATTTGTAGCGAATACTCCTCTGAAAATTCACAGGAATGTTGCTCTTGATGTCTAGTTGATCTTACCAAAATTTCAGGTTGGCCGGAAATTCAAGAGGGCCGCCACGTCTAAAAATAGATTTTTAAAAACAAGGTTTTAGCGACTACTTCTTGAAAACTATAAGTGATATTGATATGGGACTTTTTTTAAACTGATCAGCTTGACATGATGTTGATCCTTGTCGAAGATTATTTTGATTCGACCGACATTAAACATGGCCGCTAGTGGCCATCTTTGTTACTACTTTGAAACTACTTGACAGATTTTTATAAAACTTCACAGAAATGCTGATATAGCTATCAAAACCTATCAGTATAGCTTGAAAATCATTGACCTCTTGTTTAATAATAACAATTTAATAATTGAATTTTAACCCACAATGGCTTGCATCAAGAAATAACATAAAGTATATTTGTGTTTTACAACAATACTATTAACGACTATGACATATTAGTTTGGCTTTAAATTGCATTTTTTTAAATGCTGTTTTCAGTATACCCATGCGCGCAGTTTGCTAATACAAATTGTCACAGTGTCGGTGCCCAGACTCGAGCATTAACATCTTTTCCAGGCTGTGATGAATGGCCATGATATACATATGGATTTTTGAAGATGACATGTACTGGTAAGTAGATGCTCACAAATAACTAGCACTCCTTTCTATTTGGTTTCAGAACTAGAACATTTTGACCTCAAATTCAGCTTGTTTTACTTACGGTGTGGTAACCGGAGGCCCTGGGTTCACCATACTCTGTGGTGCCACTGAGTTCCGTCGGTGTGTTCTTGGGCAAGACACTTTTCCTTAGCCTCGTCCGTCGGATGGGAACGTAAACCGATCTATCCTTCGAGCATGTTAAAGAACCATAGGAATCTGTTTGATAATAAGAGTAGGGCAGGTTCCCGGATTCCTCTGTCTGGGGCGGCTCTAAATAAATATACTGTGTTGATGAGCCGTTAAACAACATTCAATTACGGTGTGGTTCAGATTATGGACTAATGAGCAAGTATATAATGCATTAGCTGGTTCTTATGCATTGCATGATGTCTCATTATGTCTGTCCAGCAATCTTGTCTTTACTGATATTTTACTAACAGAGTCTTGTAAAAATAATGGGGTTTAGGTCCAACCTTTGTCTTACTAAAACTTAAAATATTACTGATTTGATTATTGTCTACTTTTTATATGTCTGCCTGTTCGTAAACAATTGCTCATTCCGGACAGTCACTCTGAAACTGTAACACTCACAATCATGAACTGTACATTGCCCTTAGTAAGAGGAGGAACCCTAATTTTTTGGGGGGTCAAAGGTCCAGGTCGCCATGACCGTATATGGAAATATGCATTCTTGACGATAACTCCGAAACAATAACACCCACTCTCATGAAACTTAATAGGCAAATTTCGTCTAGCGGCTTGGGCATTGGTGTCCCTAAGCAGCTCTTTCTCAGAAACCACTTGGCCAATTTTACTCAAATTTCCCATGGATACTCCTGAGTTTTTTTTATCTGATATTTAAAGGGACACATGGCAATCTTGAGTTTTATTCAAATATTAAAATGTGCTCCTCGATTTAGTTATCCTGCGTCATTTTGACTTTAAAACTGCTTGCATATAATTAAAAAAACAAATGTGATTTCAATTTTCTTCACTATTTTACTGAATTTTCAAATATGTTATTGGTGCAATATTATAAAGAGTTAGTAAAATGTAAAATCAATTTGCTTTGAACTTTATAATTCTAACAATTAATATTAATGATTGAACAAATGCAAGTTAAGAGAAAAACTAACGGGACACCGTGAGTTTTTAAAAAAATCAAGATTTTTAAACAATTTTATGCACTTGTCATCTCAGCAAACAGCAAACTCGATTGTTTTTATGTTTTTAAGATGGCATATATAGTAATCGCACTGTCTGTCCGTTCGTCTGTACACTCGTGTCCGCTTCATAACTCTGACAATAATGGATGGATTTTCAAATAACTCGCACAATTGCTCACCACAACAAGACGATGTGTCGAGAACAAAATCCAGGTCCGTGGCTCAAAGGTCAAGGTCACACTTAGAGATCAAAGGTCAAAATCCGCGTCTGTACACTCGTGTCAGCTTCATAACTCTAACAATAATGGATGGATTTTCAAATAACTTCGCACAATTGCTCACCAAAAAAAGATGACATGTCGCGCACAAAATCCAGGTCCGTGGCTCCAAGATCAAGGTCACACTTAGAGATCAAAGGTCAAAATCCGTTTGTCTGTACTCGTGTCCGCTTCATAACTCTGACAATAATGGATGGATTTTCAAATAACTTCGCACAATTGCTCACCACAACAAGACGTGTCGCGCACAAAATCCAGGTCCGTGGCTCCAAGGTCAAGGTCACACTTAGAGATCAAAGGTCAAAATCCGTTCGTCTGTACACTCGTGTCCGCTTCATAACTCTGACAATAATGGATGGATTTTCAAATAACTTCGCACAATTGCTCACCACAACAAGACGACGTGTCCCGCACAAAATCCAGGTCCTTGGCTCCAAGGTCAAGGTCACACTTACGAGATCAAAGTTCAAAATCTGTTCATCTATACAATTGTCTCCGCTTCATAACTCGGACAATAATCAACGGATTTTCAAATAACTTCGCACAATTGCTCACCACAAGAAGTCGTGTCGCGACAAAAATAATTTTTTTTTTAAATTTTTTTTCTTCTATTTATTTTTATTTTTATTTATTTTTTAAATATTTTTTAAATTTTATTTTATTTGATTTTTATTGTTTGTTTGATTTTTTTTTTTTTATTTTTTTTTAAATATATCTGTTGGTTTCATATTGCTCCAAGGTCAAGGTCACACTTAGAGGTCACTTCGGGGGCATTTGTCACTTACTGCGACATTTCTTGTTAGTTACTAAAATGTTCACAAACTTTCATTTAAGCATCATTGACCTTTTTATTAGATCACCTGAGCCGAAGGCTATATTGGGATCACTCTTCGTCCGTCGTTGTTAACTTTTCTTCAAACAACTTCTCCTCAGAAACCGCTTGGCTAATTTTGACCAAACTTCCCACTCGAAAAAAAAATAATAAAAACAAAACTTCTGGTACGTAAAATATTGAGTATGAAATTTGTAGGCTGTGTCCCGTTTCTTCCATGTACGGCGAATTTATTACCTTATTTTTTTCCAAATCTAACAGCAGTGTTATACCTATTGATGAAGTTTTTTTTTGTATTTAATATAAATAAAACATGTAGGCTATTTAAAACAATGATTATAATCAAAATTATGGCCTCAAAATAATTCCACCTTTCCTGTAAAATCGCGCTAAAATTCCCCCACCCAAGGGTGTGGGTCGCAGTCCCCCAAAACAGAGTGACGGCCCTGCCAGCTCTCATGGCTTGCGGAACGTCGGGGGTTCTACCCAGGTAACCAACCGCCTGGTTGGAGGGGCATCTGGGGTCTTCCTCCACCAATGGAAGCTGGAAAGTCGACATATGACCTTAGCTGTTGGTGCGACTAAAATCCCAATTCAATTCAATTCAATTTTTCTACATCCATATTTCAAATAATTATTTGAACAATTGAAAACAAATTCTATTTGCAAATTTATAAAAATTACTAAATGTTGATTATGTTAAAACCTGTGAGATTTACAAACTCCAATATTTTTATATTTTTATTTAATTTATATATGAAGCAGGTTTAAAGTTAAAAACGATACTTGATTAATAAATTGAGATGCTAATTATAATTGATAAATACTTCAAGATTTCCATGTCTCTTTAACATACTTTGACGGGGAATATAAATTCACAGAATTGTTGATTATATTAAACACATGCAATAGTAAAATTATAACTAAAGAAAATTTGAAAACACTATATTTTATTACATTTTATTTAATTACAAGATGATTTTAACTTCAGAACAATACTGGAATAATAAAATGAATGGATGTGCTAATTGTAATGCTTGATTAAGTTTAATATAAGTATGCAGGGTTCGACACTAACGCTAGTCCGCTAGTCCTGTGCCCACCTGTTTTTCAGGAGGACTACCTAAACGTGAAAGTTGGCTAGTCCGTCGTACTAGTAATTTTTCGAGCCCCATTATAGATATTACGGCCGTAAAATACACATTCCTAATATAGGGCCATGGTCACGCGATTTGGCGAAGTCGCTTAAAACTTCGCTATGATTTGGCCGACTTCGCTTTTTATCCATGTGGAGCGAAATTTGAGTCGCCGTCAATTTCGGCAATTTCAAATGCGATTAACCTCATAATTAACAAAACCCTCTAAATTACACAATCAGCGCGTGTTTCACAAGTACCTTATTTAATCCCATTACCGATTGGTTTATAATCAAAGCCATCATATTTTTCCGTGTGGTGAATAATTAAAAATCTTACTACAAACTATTATGCAAGGGCGCGGTTATGATTAGACGAGATACTTTGAAACTGATTTCTCATGCGATAAATCAATTTAAAAGGCGGTGTATAATTATATGATTGACATCTGCACAGTTGTAAAGAATCTTTGCGGCGGTCGTCAATAAGCAAAAGTGTGAACTTCTATTGTGTGTTTTACTGAGGGCTAATTATGAAATAAAGAAATGTGTTTGGTATAAAGCGAGTTTGTTTGTGATTGTTTTATAGACTAGAGAAATCAGTGGAAATGTATTGAATCCTATGATTAGTCATAGCCACCAATAACTTATCTATGTCTATGGATTAGGTAATGAGTTTGTACTTTGTTACTCATTGCGGGTATAAATGAAAAATAGGTTTTGGTAATTGTCGAATAATAAGTATTTTTCAATGAAAATGAAGATCAGAATAATATTGCATTTGATCAATATGTGTGAAGTTGGTTAGGGCAGAAAATGCATCTAAATCTCACTTCGGTCAAAGACGTAAAGAGCTGATGAAAGTCTGCCTGGGGACCAGAAACCGAAAAAAATAAAGTTTTACGATTTCAGTTGGTATCTTCAAGACGAAAAGCGTTTTTGACACTGTTCACTTTGAAGTTTGTCTCCTGTTATACACCTGTTTTGTTTTTTTGTGCTAAATGCACCGTTCTCTTGGAAGGACCATCTAGTTCTCAGGAGGACTACTAGATTGTTAAAGTCCCTAGTCCTCCGGACTACCCGTTTAAAAAAGTTAGTGTCGAACCCTGAGTATGAGGAAAGTACCAGTATTAAAGATTACATAATTTTGATATGTTCAAAAAACAGTAAATTTCTGAATTTAAATAATGATTATAAATTTTATCTTGAAATTTTCAAATGCAAATCAGTTATTTTATTCACTCAGTTCATACATATACCTGAAAATATTGAAAAATGGGATTAGAGACATAACGTTAATAATTATGCATTTTACTTGTTTTAGTGTAATTAATAGACCTATAAGAAATACTCTCTGTTTGTTTGTTTGTTACACAGTTTGATCAGACAGGATCCTATACTGTGATACATCCTGTTTGATATATGTAAGGTGTCAATTATGTGATTGCTGGGGTGTTAATTATTTAATGACCCCCAATAAACAGCCATATAGTGTCCCACTTCCTTTGTGGATATATTGGATTAAAGATTTTATGGTTCTCTAAAAAAGTGGGTCATGTAATACTTAGTTAATGACTTCTCCTGCTCTGTTTTGACTGCCAGCAATTTATAAATTGATTACATCTGGTTAGACTTAAATTTGGGCATGATAAAAGCCAGTCAAGTATCATTTAAACCACTTTCAAACGTTTATTAGTTTTGGTGAATTTTAATTTAATTTTCATAGTATTGATTTGAGGCTCCAGTAATATATTTTATTTAAGTGTTCATATGCTAAAGAGGCACAAGGTAATCTTGATTTTTTAAAGACTAAAAGCATCCCAATAGTTCTTCTACATTACTTGCATTTTTGCAAATCATTGTTAACTAATATTTGAATTGTTTAAATCAAATTGTATTTGCCTTCTAATTGTTGATTATATTACAACAATACTATATTTAAAGCTAACAGAGGTGTCCGCAACATGCCAATTTGTCCGCGGATATATTTGACCACATGTAAGTGTCGAATATGCCCGCAACAAGCGAATATCTTCGCGGTAAATTTATGGGGAGTCACAAACAATTTTTTTATATTGATCTGTAAATGTCGAAAGGTAGATTAGAGAGGAGATTTTGCTTACTAGTTTGTTAAGTAACAAAATAATAGACTTGTAGCAGAGTCGCTGACATATTCTTTTGTATGTGCACAGTTGTAAATCATTTAATTGAAAATAAAACTCGTCAGAATGACTTGTGTACTCTAACTACCAGTTATCAGAAGTTAGAGTATGGCAGACTGGTGAAATGAACATGCTACAAACAAATAGAGTATGGTCTCATCTCATTGGTTGATTTAAACACCTTGATGGGCTGCGGCCATCTCGATGATTAAATCAGCCAAATCGATACACATAGAAGCAATTGATGTATCATAAATAATGATTAATTAATTGGCATAAACCATTGTTAACAGTTATTTATGTTGATATAAAGAAAACAGATCTGAATAAAGATGAAGAATGTAAAACTGATAAATAATGAAAAGAATAAAATGAATGAAAAAAAAATAATGTGGAATTCTATAAAATAAAAAAAAGCAGCGCACAACATAATTCAGTGGTACCGTATATATAGGCGTTGAGCGATTTAACATGAGAGAACAGGTGAAATAGCTGAGTGGTAGATTTTTAGATCACCTGAGGTCAAGGCGAGGGCAAATTTTGACCAAACTTCACATGGATGAATGCTTATTAGATTTGTTAAAATTAGGTCATCGCAACATCCTTAAAAAGTCTTCTTCTCTAAAACCACAAGGCACAGAGCTCTCATGTATTACATGTAGCATCAGCTTATGGTCCTCTACTAAGTTTGTTCAAATGGTGACCCTGGGGTCAAATTTGGCCCCACTCCGGGGCCACAGGTTTACATAAACTTATATAAGAAAAAAGAAAATCTTCTCTGAAACTGAATGAGCCAGAGGTTTAATATTTTGCATTACTATAAGATTATGGTCCTTTACCAAGTTTGTTCAAATGGTGACCCTGGGGTCACATTTGGCCCCACTCCAGGGGTCACATGTGTATAGGGAAAACTTAAAAAATCTTCTTCTCTGAAACTGCTTGAGCCAGGTGTTTAATATTTTGCATTTGCTATAAGCTAATGGTCCTCTACCAAGTTTGTTCAAATGGTGACACTGGTGTCAAATTTGGTCCAGCCCCGGATCACAGTTTTACAAAGACTTATATAGGAAAAAAATCAAAATTCTTCTTCTAAAACTACAAGAGCCAGAGTTTAATATTTTGCATTTACTATAAGATTATGGCCCTTTACCAAGTTTGTTTAAATGGTGACCCTGGGTCACATTTGGCCCGCCCTGGGGGTCAAAGTTTTACATAGACTTGTATAGGGAAAAACTTAAAAAAATCTCTTAAACTGCAAGAGCCAGAGGTTTAATATTTTGCATTTGCTATAAGCTTATGGTCCTCCACCAAGTTTGTTCAAATGGTGACCCTAGGGGCACATATTTTACATAGACTGGTATAGGAAAAAACTTAAAAAATCTCCTTCTCTGAAACCACAAGGCACACAGCTCTCATATATTACACATAGCCCTGGGGTCACATTTGTTACACTCTACCACCTTCATTTTGCATTTGATCTTTACCAAACTGTGTCAGTGTCTTTATAACAATGTTTTTAACACAACAGAGGCTACATTTCTTGAACGATCTTGCACAGATTGTATATGACCATGAGATTTGGAGAAGTTTGATAATGGGCAAGTACTCAGGTGATCGATATAGGGCCATCTTGGCCCTCGTGTTTGAATTATTCCCCTTTGGAAAAAAGTTTAACCCGAAACTTAACCTTGCCTTTTACAATTGATTGTGGCTAATAATTATCAAAGTTCTAGGTTTACAACAACGAAAGCGGTGCTCTTGTTTATGATAGAGTTTTAACAAATGATATAAAATTAACCCATGAAGGTTTGCATTCAGAAATAACATGCTGTTGAGTTTTAATTTCAAACCAAATGCATGAAATGTATACGTGTGTTTTTACAAAAATACTATAAACAACTATTACAAATCAGTTTGCTGTATTGCTTTTTAACTGATATTTTCAGTTTACCACTGCGGACAGTTTGTTTATAAGGTGTGTTGCAGTGTCGGTGCCCAGACTTGGGCATCAGCATCTTTTCCAGCCTTCAATGAAATGGCAGTGGTATACATATGGATTTTTGAGATGACATGTAAGTTGATACTCATGGTTACAACTAGAAATTATTTTAAACCAAAACCTATTTTGATTACAGATCACACATACATCATGTTCAAAATCCCTAGAAAATTCGGTGGATGACAGACATATTTTCAACACTTTGTCCGCCAGTCCTTTCACCAGTCCCTCTGTCTCTCTTTTATTGCCCATAGCATAATTTTGAACTACTAATGGGACTGGAATGAAACTTCACGCAATAATAGAGGGCAATGAGTGGGAAGTGTAAGAACCATAACTCTTCATTCAAATTAGAGTTATTGCCCATTAGAATGTTATACATATAATTTTTGTCTGGAGCTGTCGACATCTTTGCATATCTGATGACAGTGCGCATTATGAGCATGATGAAGTTTGCATCATCACAAGTAGATGAATTTCAATGAATGAAGGCATTGAAACGTTGATATTTAGAAATGTTCTTAATTGTTTCATTTAGTTAAAAGTTTGCCATGTAACAATTCTGGTCTGCCTGGAGAGAAAACAAATGTTGCTGTCTAAACATTATTTAATTATTTATTGAATAGCAAACTGTATATTAATATTAATTCTAACACTACCTCCGCAGTCTTTCATATACACAAAGAAGAGAGACAGCTGCATATTATTCTATGATAAAATACAGCTCTTCCATTAATTCCCTGCGTATAGTTCATCCGTTGGAAGCGCCACGTTACATGACGCCACTTGGTAAATATATGTCACGAAGACAAACTCAACAGTAATTTTAATGAAATTTTACAAAATACTTGCCATGCTCCCAAACCGTGCACACCCCCGATATAAACCCATCATATGCATCAGTACATATAACATTATTAAGCATCTTGAACAAGCTGAGAACGTTTGACGTCATATAGCGCAAACTATATGACGTAAGTGATGACTTAATTGTTTGTCACTTGACTAAGAGTGCATACGGGGGCGCCCAGTGAAACAGCCTGTAAACATAGCAGCCTGATTACCTTGACCTCCGAGATAATTTATAGTACCCCAATAAAAGTGTAAACAATGGGGTTATTGCTGTTTTAGAATCGAAATAATAAATACTTACCTGTATTTTATCGGTGAATAAAATACAGTTAGTCATTCGGATGCGAGTAATTAAGTCACTCGTGCAAACGCACTCGTTATTTAATTACTACGCATCCGAACTCTTAACTGTATTTTATTCACCGATAAAACACAGGTACCTATTTATTATTTCTTAAGTAAACAAAATAAATACCGGTATATATATTTGGCTGGGAGTTGATGGCGTGCTCCTGTAATCCAGTTACTTGGAAGCCAGGGTCTGAGGGCGGGGTCTTACTATCAGAGTGAATATGTCGATCGGACATCTGCACTAAGCCCGGCATCAATATGGGCTGCCCGGGGGAGCCCAGGCATGTCCAGTATATAAGGAGGTAAGTATCGGTTTGCGCTCGTGACTAGGCACCTGATAGTAGCCAGTCCAATAAAACTTTTTTTATATATATAAATATATTTTTTTAATAACCATCTTTTCTATTTGCAGATTCATGTTCTCACGCAAGGTCTTCGTGGAAAAAAATATTCCAAGCCTGGTAGGACTGTCTTACCAACTTTCAGTGCTGTAACCTGAGGTTAGTATATGTATAAAATCTCAGCCTTCTTTTTTTTTTTTTAAATTTTACTGAAGGTGATATGATATGGTTGTCATTTTATGACCCAGCCTTATTTATAGGCAAACAATTTGCAAGTTATGAGGTTGTGTTAAACCAACTATTGTTTTCAAGTTATTGCTTTCTAAGTACTTTTATGCACCATTTAAACAAGTTAGAGGAGATGACATACATATATAGCATTAGGCTTGTCCATCCCATCTGTACTTACAGATATGTACATACATCCCGGTTTTGTGTCTGAGCCATAACTCAACCATTGAATGGATAATAAAGATATTGGACAAAAAAAGGATTAAAAAGCAACATTTTTGTATTAAGTCACTGGTTATTGAGAAATAGGTTGCCAGTGTTGGGATAAAATTGTGTGGTGTAAATGCATTGCTGCCTGTATTCTATTAGATTAATTTTGGTTTAATCTACCACCATAGATTATGTGTTTTGATCAAGGTCTATTCTAATGAAATGGTGTATTTGGCAATGATAAACAACTCTAGTAAAATAGTTTGATGAACCAGTATAATAAAATAGTCACTGACATTTATAAACCATTCTAGTAGAACAGTCACTGACATGGATGAACCAGTCCAGTAGAATAAATTAACTGACATGGATGAACCAGCCCAGCAGAATAATTTAACTGACATGGATGAACCAGTCAAGTAGAATAGTCACTGACATGTATAAACCAGTCTAGTAGAATAATGTTACTGACATGGATGAACCAGTTCAGTAAAATAATCACTGACATATAAACCAGTCTAGTAGAACAGTCACTGACATGGATGAACCAGTCCAGTAGAATAAATTAACTGACATGGATGAACCAGCCCAGCAGAATAATTTAACTGACATGGATGAACCAGTCCAGTAGAATAGTCACTGACATGTACAAACCAGTCTAGTAGAACAGTCACTGACATGGATGAACCAGTCTAGTAGAACAGTCACTGACATGGACGAACCAGTCCAGTAGATAGTCACTGTCCAGTAGAACCAGTCTAGTAGAACGGTCACTGAAATGGATGAACCAGTCTAGTAGAACAGTCACTGACATGGATGAACCAGTCCAGTAGAATAGTCACTGACATGTATAAACCGGTCTAGTAGAATAATGTTACTGACATGGATGAACCGGTCCAATAGAATAGTTACTGACATGTATAAACCAGTCTAGTAGAACAGTCACTGACATGTATGAACCGGTCCAGTAGAATAAGCACTGCCATGTATAAACCAGTCTAGTAGAACAGTCACTGACATGGATGAACCAGTCCAGTAGAATAGTTACTGACATGTATAAACCGGTCTAGTAGAATAATGTTACTGACATGGATGAACCAGTCCAATAGAATAGTCACTGACATGTATAAACCAGTCTAGTAGAACAGTCACTGACATGGATGAACCAGTCCAGCAGAATAGTCACTGACATGTATAAACCAGTCTAGTAAAATAATGTTAAGAAATGGATGAAACAGTCCAGTAGAATAGTCACTGACATGTTAGAACCAGTCTTGTTAAATAGTGTAACTGTCGTGGATGAACCAATCTATAATTATAGTGTAAGTGTCATGGATGAACCAATCTAGCATAATGTAAAAAGGCCCCTAACCATTTTTTATAGCAATTCTTATAGTAGATGTGATTCTAATTTCTTCTTCTTTTTTTGCAGCTGGCAGTAGAGGTTGCTATGATACAGCAAGGCATATCTCGGGTACAAGCGGAATTCACCATGTGGATGAAACACTAAATCTAAATGCCAACCGGACTTAAAAGTGTAGTGTAGTCATTTTCGGACAGTATCGAAATATCACTGCCAGGTAGCACACCTGGAACATCATCATATATATACTATTTAATTGACAATACAAGAACAGGCTTATAGTACAACAAATAATAATGGTTCTAGTTTTATATTGTGTATGAACAAAACAAATTGCTGATTTTGGTCATAGTTTAAGTTACTTATTTGTTTAATATGAAGATAATGTTTCTAAATTAATTTCGGCAGAGGCAGAACAACACAGCTTTTCTTTTCTGCATATGTATAGTATTTGTCTTTCTTTGCAAATTCAAGTTCAAACAAATGACATTTTTGAAGCTTTTGACTTTATTGTAATTGTATTTGAAGTTGAATTATATTAATTCATACTGTTTCAGGTTATGACTTGATAACTGTTATGCCATCAGTATGTTCCTGGGATGGTAAATAATTTGAGAACAACAATCTACACTTTTTTCAATTAATTTACATACAAATATTTTAGCAGAGTAAAAAATATAATTGAATTATTTTTATAAAAACAAACATAAAACATTAAAAGGCAATTCTGTGGGCCTTGGTTTATAAAAAATCCTGCTGAAGGAAACGTATTTTTACAAACTCTACAAGCAAAATTTCAATAGTTATATTGCCGATATTTGAATTGTTTGGGTGTTTGTTAACTATTTATCATGCTTACTATCTTCAAAGAAGTATTTGAGTGAGATTTTTGTAACCATTAGTAATATTTAGGACACATTCAAGTCCTTTTTATTTGCAGTAGCATCAGAATGTTCATATGTTCGGGGTTCAGGGTCAACTGAATATTTTCCATTTTTGATAAACTTTTTTCATATAATTTGTTTTACTTGCCACACATATTTTTAAAATCTTGGATTTTTTAAAAACTTATAGTGTCATTATTATTTTTTCATAACTTCCATATTGGATATCAATGTTAATATTTATTTAAAAAGCTCGAAGCAAATCGAGTTCGCATGTAACTAATTGCTATACTCCCGTAGGAACGTATTATGTTGTGACATTTACCGTTTGTCGGTCTGTTCGTTCTTCTGAATGTCTGTTAATGTTTTGCAAGGTATAAGGTCTACAACAATGAAAAACATCTTCAGCATGATCCAAATTATTTCCCTTTGAAAAAAAATGTAACCTGGAACTCAACTTATAATTTACCAATGATTGTAATTGTGGCTAATAACTTTCAAAGCATTAGATCTGCTTGTTATTGCACTTATAATTTATTTAATTTTTACATATGATTCCACTGTTTTTAATTTATTTATTACCTCTTGCAGAAAACAAATATAAAAGAAAAACTCAAAATTGTATTTAAAGGGACACCAGGCAGTCTTGAATTTTTAAAAACTAGCGGCATTCCAATATTATATTTAAACCTATAGTAGAATAAGAAGAGAAAGTTGAAAATTTCATTTAATTATATGCAATCAGGTGTAAAGTTAAAATATTACTGGATTAATAAAGCAAGATGCAAATTTTAATGCTTGATAAAAATTTCGAAATTGCTGTATGTCTTTTTAATTATATGCAAGCATGTGATACTGCATAAAAAAACAAGGTGCTTATGCTAATAAATGTTCAAGATTGGCAGTTGTCCCTCTTTAATAAACAATAAAGGCTACTTTTCTATGTCAATTGCTATTTCATGACTATAAAATTTCCGGATGGACGCTTTGGGAGCCAGAACATACTCTGTCCTCACTCCCCTCTCTATTGCATATAATTAATGAATTACATCATGTACATGTAACATTAATTTTATCTCAACCAACCCCATAAAAAGCAAATACATAAAATTGTTATGAAGTATCTGTTTTATATTTATGTATATTTAATAGATTTTAATTATATGTTCAATAGATGATATCTTGTTATGTATATATATATATACAGGTATTTATTTTGACTAGCTCATTTAACTTGGGCCCCGTGTGGTTCCCGGGGGCCCTCGTTTGGTCACGGGGCAAAGAAGAGGGCCACTGCAGATCCCTTTGGAGGGGTAGGCAGAGGGGTAGAATCCCCCCAAATTCATGTTCATGTTCATTAAAGGTCTTCATCATGATCCCTGCATTGTTTCAGGTGCTATCTTACTCGCATCAAAAGAGCAGTGACAGAAAAACAATCAACATGGCTCCAGCATAAATGGAGTTTCTACGATAGAATTTGTAGCAACTATGCAGTTCAGGGTGAAGGTTCTAGGCCCATTTTCCATATTTTATCTCGATGTACATGGAAGATGAGCCTGGCATGTTCATGCCTGTTAGGCGCCATATAACCTTTTTCATATGTTGGTGTGCCTTAAAACCCAAATTCAATTCATTTAACTTGTATCTTGCTTCGACTCTGTGCACAGCAGTAGTTATCAAGTTGAGATACACATCTGCAATATCATATCCATATTGCAATGCAAATTACAATTTTATAGATAAAATAAATAACCCTGTCAATTTATATTATAAATTGTCTTGTTTGTTAATCCCCAGCAGTAAATATCTTGGCAAGTTCAAAGGCTAGGCACACATGATTTCATTTTGTGTTACAGTGTTTGAATGTTAAATAAATCTTTATTTTGTTTAAATTACGGCATCCCTTTAGTTTTTCAACTTGACTTGCATATTTGCAAATCATTTTCAATATTTCAATAGTTCAAAGCAAATTGTTTCGGCATTTTAATAGATGTTGATCATATTGAACCAATAATATATTTAGACCTATGGTAAAATAACAAAGAAAAAAATTACAAATCCCAAGTGTTTTTACCTAGATTTAGATATATGCAAGCAGGTTTAAACTCAAAATAATACTGGATTACTAAACTGAGGTGCGTTATTAATTCTTAATAAAAACTTCAAAAATTGTCCTCTGTCCCTTTTTGAATGTGGTAATTATAGATATAAAAACATTCCGAGCAATGTTTGTGGTCGTTATTCTGTTTTTGAGCAATCCAGTTATCTAAGTTAAATGTTAAAAAAACAGGATAAGCGATCAATTTACCTATGTTTATGGCCATTACTATGTTTTCGAGCAAAAATGTAGGTTAGTTTCGATAAACCGAGTGAAAGCATAGGTTAGTTTAGCTAGTTATCAAACGTAATGGTGGAAAACTAGGATAATCAATCAATTAACCTATGTTTATGGCCATTACCCGTCTGTAGAATTTCCGATGTCAGAATCGGAATTTCGAAGATATCTGTGGAAATATATTGCAAATCCGACAGAAATGTTCGAAAAAATATGTGAATTT